>VYXF01002453.1:204736-235097 GCA_013397295.1 Polioptila caerulea
AATATCAGAAAAATTTTTTTTTTTTTTTTTTTTTTTTTTTTTTTTTTTTAACTTCTTTTAGAAAAATTGTTACGTAGAGTAACTTAAATCGAGTCCTTTCTGCTAGATTCACGTGTAGTTTAATGGGAATGAAACCAGTGAAGGTTCCATTGCTGCTGCTTCCACAGTCATTCAGTGTGATGCAGAAGGAAGAGGTTTTAGAATGGAAAAGGGCAAGCCATGCAAGGAAAAGCAAGACCTCCAGATTCCATCGCATCTTATCGGGGTGATCTTTTTGGAGTGATTGGGAGATTATTTAGGTTGACGTAGGGTTTGAAGCTCTCATAGCGAGCAGTTTTGTTATATGAATACAGTGACACCTGTTTAGTCACAGCTTTGCCAACTTCTCATAATAATTCAGGATAGAGTGTTCTCCGACCTAAATGATTCTATGAATCTAATATCACAAATGAGGGGTATGTGAATTACTGACAGCATAGATTGGTATTGATCAGGTATTGCATTATGCAGAATTACATTTGCACAAATTTTAATTTGTCCAGGCAACACAATAACCTCTCTGTGATTATTACATCTTGCGTGAATCAGACACTTCAAAACAAAGCTCAATATGAATAGAAATAATAGCATAGAAATGTAAGCTCCCCTGCTTCCCTGCACTGGGATTCATGGGGCTCAATATCAACTGGTAGTGGCAGCCTCAACACAACGCTGTGCTGGTTTCCTACCACAGCTAAGGTTTCACACAACCACATTGTCCATGGAGGCTGTAAGCCAAGCCTAGGAGCTGTACCTGAACTGGTTATGATTTACATGTTGCTCAGGATTTTTACATGGCTACTACTGCCAACATTGATCTTTTGATCAGTAGCTTCTGATCTCTTGCCTGCAGCAGCATCATATTTTGGGAGTTATGCAGGTTTTTTTCATGGAAAGGAAGAAAATTTGGGATGTTAACCTCCACAAATAAGTGCTTTTTTATCTTAAGACAGAAAGAAATCCTAAACTGGCTTTTTAAGGCATTACTACATTTCTGATCGTAATGTAGCATTGTATTGATCATGTTTGCATTTATAGAATTAGTTCTGCACTTTGTTTCATTACTGATTTTATTCTCCACTTGAAACAGTGGAACCTACTGGAAAATAGTTTTATAGTTCTATTACTATTCCAGAAAGAAAAATAGTTTTGCTGTTTACTGGGTTCAAATGTTTTGTCTTTACCAGTCTCAACATTGCAGTGGAAATAGGAATGTTCATTTATCTTTTAGAACCCCTGACCTGATTTTTCCTTTTCTTCCCTGATTTGAAGCATCCATTTGAAAAGTATCTGGGGATGGAAAAAGGGGGCATCTGTGCTGCTAGAGTTAGAGAAATACTTGTTAGTTAGTAGTCTCCTTAGAGGCTAAAGAATAAGGTGCTATACAAGCCAAAAGCGTGTGAGTTCCAGTGGTGGCAGGTGCAGTTTTTTCCCCTTTTACTCCACCCTAACTAGAGGAGCAATTGATGCTTCCCAGCACGCTATGTGTGCATGGAGTCCATTGAACCTGCTGAGACAGCCTGCTGTAGGCATTGAAATATGCTCAGCAGAGCCAAGGTACCAGCAGAAAAGCCAGTACTTCAGTTCCTGCTGAGTTTCTCTCCTTCCTTCCTCCTCCTCTCTCAGCTCCTCATCCTAGAGCTAACCTCTCTTTCTGCTGTCCCTCCTCTTCTCTCTGTTCCAGGGGTCATGTAAGTGAGTATGTCTTAGACCCCAAAGCAAAGGTCAAAAGGGAGGATGATGTGCCCTGGCTCCAGCACGGATACTTGGGGCCAGGGCACATCATCCTCCCCTTTGACCTTTGAGCATAAACTCTTCATCCTCTTACAAGGCAGCTTCAACACATAGGGGAAGCGTGTTGCTCCCTCCTCTCTTCCTGTCCTCCTAGCCTGCATAGCTGCTCTGAAATCTACAGGCAGCTTTCCCATCGGAAAAGTTAGACTTTGCTAATTAATAATTTGACACCAATGATGTATGATACTCTCCTGTGTATTTTCTCTTCATGGTTTTAGTAGTAAGAAGCGTGGAATAATCCAGAAAGAGAAATGTATAATTCGGTCTATTTTTAGCATCCCAAGGGTTTCACATGTACTGTATGAAATTGTAGTTTATTGATTAATTCACTAAATAGGCAAGAAGAGTTCTCATCCTGCTGGCAGTGCACAAGCAGCTGCAACCCACAACACAGCTTCAGAACTGAGACAATTTATAAGGAAAACCATGTAAATGAAGTTTTTCTAAGGCAGTTTTATGTCATCTCATGATCCTAGTAAAGCAAGAAAATGCAATAATCTTCTGCACTTGGAATACTCCATTGCTGGGCATTTCTGCCTGCCAAGACAAGGATACTTTTCCTTTCATGTCCAGGGCTTACCCTAGTTCTGTGTGCAGGGCTTCAGCCATACCTGCAGAGATGGGGGCAGGATCTGCCTCAAAAATAGCAGCTCACTGCTGAATGCAAGGCACTGAATTCAGCCTTTTCCAGCTGTACTTCAGTTAAGTCCTTCAGCTACACTTCCCGAGCTGGGACTAACACTGATAGCAACAGAGGACGTACATGTGTATTTTACAAAAGGTTTCTGACTCTTGTACACTGGAACACTTAACTCCTGAATTTTACCCATATAGAGCAAATCATTCTCATACTGGTTTTAGATATTTTAGTGGCCTTCACTTTATATACAGGAAACACCTAACAAATGCTTGATTCATCGTCTATAATTTTCTGTATTCAGTTGTTTATATCTAGTCTGATGAATTCTTTGGTATTGCTGAGAGCAGGAAGCCTGTTGTGACATTGCAGGAAATATAAAACTGGAAGAATTTTATTGTGAATTATAATAACCAGACTCTTGAAAACAAGTCAAATAGCATAGATGTAAAGTATGTGTCTTTAGCCTTGGAAGCGGATGGGTGAGTGGAGTGAGGAGAGCATGCAGAGGGTGCAGAAGGAAATGGCTGTCGCTGTTTCTTGTAATTATTTCATTGAAATCTTGCTCTGTAGCAAGAAAAGTTTCAGAATAAGTGAAAGAAAATATTTTTTATTTAGGGAACAGTTAAACTGTTTGTGTTATTGCTATAGGGTGTATAGGTGCAAAATGTTGTTATGGAGGCTGTGAAAGTGAGGAGACGAATTTACAGAAGAGCAATCCATTAATGACTGTTAAGCAGAAAGGCGCTAATTCTGATGCAGAAAGTTCCAAAATCCTCAAGTTCTGTAAGGACAGGGTGTTCTGGGGAAGTATGGAGCAGCATCCTGGCCAGATTCTCTGGGCCCTGTTATGGGCAGGATTGGCAGATGAGGTAGACCCTGATGTTACCCTGCATGTGCTCAGGTGTTACAGTATGGGTTCTGCCAGCGGTGTGGCTGGCGGCCAAACAAGCTGCTGTGTGTGGTGCTGTGGAGGTTCTGGGCTGTAGAGTTGTCTGTGTGCAGGTGTCACAGACACGGGGATGCAGCCAAGCTCCTCAGGACCTTCTGGGTTGTGCCACCAGCCAAAACTACAGGCCAAAATCAGGAGGTTACTATTCCTGGTGTTGGTGATAGTTTCTTCAGAGGATATGTACTTTCTGTCATTTACTAATACATTTACTGAGCAGGATCATCTTTGTGATTTTGAGGTTAGCATTTTGATATTTGTTTGTGTGTTTGTTTGTTTTAATGCTTTGTTTGCTATAATTTTTTAGAATAAGTTATGAAAAATCTTTCTAGACAATGCATGTTCTATAAAATAAAGGCATGTTCACATAAGGAGTTAGATGAAGTAAACCAGTCCAAATTGAAATAGACACAGACACACTTGGGTGTGAAAGTACTGCTTACATATACTGTAGGAGTTATAGTGAAGCCATATCTAGGATCACCTACTAAGATGACAGAAATGCTCTTCTCCTCTTCCCCCCAACAACTTCTCCCTTGAATCTCTATTTGGGACACATTTAAAAATAAAACAGACTACCTTAATTTTCACCTGGAATCTAGTCATTAGGGAGATAACACTTTAAAGAAGGAGATGCCAAACAGTTAGGTATCATCTGGCATAAAATATAGAGCCCCTCTTACCTGTTATTTCTGTTAGAAAGATCTGCCTGGGCTGCAGCAACCAGAAGTCCATTGGTAGCCTGGTAGCAGTCCAGACCATGAATGTTTTTTAAAATGGGCTTTTGTTGAGAAAAAAGAGAACCATTATTTTCCAGAGTCCAGTAAAGAACCTTTGCCAAGGACTTCATCCAAGTAATCATTTAGTAGTGTTCAGGAAACTGGTTGTGTTGGTTATTTTGCTGCAATCATTCCTACAGAGCATCTGTACTTATCTGAGACACCCAGGACTAGCTTGTCACACAGGATATTTTGGGTGAAAGTGGATACAGTTCAGATTTTTTGGGAAGCATAATGCAAGGCCATGAGGAGGGCTATACTGGACCAGACCTAGTCGAGCATCCTAGCTTGAACAGTCACTAACAACAAATGCTTCCCCTGTTTTACCTTCCAGCTTCCAGCCTTCAGCTACTCAGAGAATCCTTGATCCAGAGCCAGCTGGTGGGTGTTCAGTAGTCTCTGATTAACCCGTCCACCAGGAATTTGATTAATCTCTTTTTGAACTGGTTTCTCTCTTCTAATGCTTGAAAAAGCATTCTCATGACACTTCTCTCTGCACTTGTGATATGTTCTTGTTTTCATTCCAATGGGATTTTAGAAAATTCTGTCAAAACTACCTCAAACAGGGGAAGTATGAAGATAAAAGATTTTAAAACCAGAAATATGTGCTTTCTCAGAGAAACTTCATCTCTTAACTACCACAGTGTGTCTTGGCTGCTATATTGTGCTTCCTCTTTGTTCCCCACAGTGGAGATTAGTGCTGTGCCTTAGTACTTTTCAAGGTGACTCTTTAGGAGGTTTTCTCTTTTACTGTATCTCTGCTGTGCCTGCAGACACTTCCCAGGTGACTTTGTTTTCCTAGTTCTGGTGTGCATCTTACCATGAATTATAGAATGCCTTATACTGTCAGCTATTTTTACTGGAGACTGGTGGAAAAGAAAAAGAGAAGCAAAAGTGTTGTGCTCATTTCTATACTTTCCATGTTTGTTTCCTCTCTTAGCCTGAAAGATATATGGACAAATGAGCCCTATATAAATGTTGCTGTTTTGCACTAATAATTGGTTTATGAAATTCTGCTGAAAAGTGAAAGTTATTATGAGACTTAGGAAAAAAAGCTCCAGAAATCTTTTTTTCAGGGGTGAAAGGGAAAATTTAATGCTATAGTTTGCATTTGCAGTGGCCTTCTATGCTTAGCCTGATTTTTGTGCACATCCAAAACCTTTCACTTATATTAAATGAAATTTCAGCCACAGCTTCTTATGAAAGCGGTACTTCAAGTGATTGACAGCAGTGGCTCCCAGACCAAATGACCAAATGAGCAAATGGCATCGGGGTTGCCAGTTGTGAAGCAAGACCCACTGCCTGCCCAGTGGCCTGATGCTGTGAATTGAGTCATTAGATGTAGGTGCCATGTAGCTGTGCAGTGCAGTCCATCTTCCTTCCTGAGTAAGGGTTTGTCATGGGGAATAAATATAAGGAATAAATACAAGGTTCATCAAATTTAATGTGAGAAGCATTTAATAAACATTCTTTCCATGTTTATTAAGCTTCATTATTTGGAATAAAATGCCTGGGAAACTCTGTTGCAGTTTTTGTTGCGTGCAGAACAGCAGCTTTCCAGCCTTCATTGGGAGTCTTAAGACTTTACTGTAGCACACATGATATCTGTGTCCTTGATTTTTAATGACTTTCTCCAGCACTGGAAGATGTCATAACTCTTTCTGTGAGTATTCTATACATCTTTGTCAGTATTTATTTCTGTATGAAGCCCAGCTGGCAATGGTTACATATAACCTTTTCACTGAACCTAATTATTCAGAGACATTTCTGCAGTAGTGCCTGTGCTGGAACATACCAGATTATATAAACCAATGGCTTAGGTGTATATGTTCATGGAAGCCAAAAGAATAATAAACAAATGAATAAAATTTTCATTTATTCATAATAATTTATAAATAATGACTAAGTAAAATATAAGGGGAAGGAATGATGTCTTTGGGGCAGAAAACTGAGGTGAGGGATTTCTAAGATTAATTGCAAGTTTGAAAGTGATGGTTAAATTTCCAGGTGTGGTCATTTCGCTGATTTGATCCAATTCCTGTCCTCTCATTAAAGAATACTGAGAAGTTGGATTTAAAAAGCTTTTAGTCACTTAATTTTTTTTCAGCCACAGGACAAATACCCAGTTTTGCAGATTGCAAACTCAATTAGTTGTGCTGTGGAGCCACACCTGGCTGGCAGCTGTGGCCCATGGCGTGCCCTGTCACTGGAGTGAGAGACTCAGGGAATGCCACCAGGGTCTGAAATAGCCAGAGGACCTGAAAGGTCATAAGGTCAATGCCCTCTTCATTTTCAAACTGTATGACATGCTTGTGTATGACTTTTGAATGAATAAAACCAAAATTAAAGTTGTTAACATCAAAAATGTAACTAGAAATTTTCAATAGATGAGGTGGAGAGTGGTGTGGAGTGACAGACATTTTTTAAAGTGAATACCTTACAAGCAAACTCTGGAAGAAAGTGTGAAGCAAATTGCTTCATTTAAATCCTTCCCCTGTATTCCAGTAAGATTTTCTTACTGTTTAAAACTTATTATAAAAGGTAAAAACAACCTAAAAATAGAAATGGAAGTTTTTTCTTTGACAATTCACAACCAGCTCAAATTAGATAACAATTGGTTATTTTAAAGTTACTCATATTTTGATAGGTTGGGATAAATTGAGACTTTATGAGTAGCTTTAAGGTTTTTCCTGCTAATTTCTGTAGCTAATATTCTTAATATATACAGCATTCATGCAATGTAGATCAGTCTACTTAAAATACACTGAGTTGATTTTTCTAAGTTATTTATGATGAGGCTGGGAACTAAATGCTGAACATATTTAAGGCTTTATAACATGAGTATCACAATTTTTGCTCTTTTAATTTCTTTTGATGTGTAGTTAATAGAACTTGGGCTGATTTCATATTCAGTGAGCAATGCTCTTCTTTCTCTCCCCATAAAGAAGATGCAGGATGTGATTTATGCACTATGCTTAGACATTATCTTCTCCAGCTCTTCATTTTGAAATGTTGTTTTTGAAATGATGTTTAGATTGTATGGCTGCAGGATATAATTTTTTTTTAAAGTTAAGGTGTTGAAATGAAAATTAAGTATTTTGTCTGAGGGGACCAGCAGTAAAAGCACTGAAAAACTTCTTTTTTTGTCTTGTCCAAGAAATGTTTAACTGCAAGTATGGTTATTTTTTTAGCACAACATTTGCTACTAATAGAAGAATAGCTGTAAATCAATTAATTAACAATTCCTTCTCATGAGCCATCACTTAACTACTTTGCAGTAACCTATTATATAATCTAGATAAATTTTCTGATGTTATGTTAGGTTGTCCCGCATGCTTGCTATAATTAAGATAAATTACTTCCTTAGAAGATGTTCCTCAACATTGACTGTGTCCATACACTTACATTGCACAACTATATTGAGAAAGTGACCCAAGATACTCAGCTGAAATTAAAGATGTTTATACCACTCTATTTTTTAAATCAATAGTTAATCTTGATTATTCTAAATTCTGTAGGATTTTTTTTCTGAGATATTATTTCTCTCTGTCTGCCCCTTATTAACGTATGCCAGAAGTTGTCCTATGGCTGCCTGTGTGCTGTGCAGCCAGGATGGAGGAGCAGGGTGAAAGGGGAAAGACTTAAAGCATAGGTCCATGTCTGTCCATAGCTCTGAAATGTAAGAGAACATTTCTGTACCCATTTGGTCGCTTCCTGGACTGATCCCCCCCACCACAGTTCTCTACAAAGGGATCCAGAGGTGAAGCTTGCAGGTTTGCCTGAGTCCTCTTGTGCCCCATCTGCCAGTTTTACTGCAGGAAGGCACAAGGTTCTCATGGGTAATCTTTCATTATGATTATTTGAAGAATTAATTTTCAGTATGACATGAACAATTTCCTCAGGCCTCTCAAACCTTTGATGCATGGCAAGCTGATCTTAAAGTGAAGCTGAACACCTCCACATACTCACTTGAATAGGAGGTAAGGATGGAGCTTGACACAGTAATTTGGAAAACTGCAGGTGCCTAAGAGCTTATGGTAATAAAAATCCAGAAACATTAAATGATACTGTATTCAAATTGTTCCTTGCTTAGTTCTGATTTTTTTAAATGTGGTGTTTTCTAGTGCTTTATTAATAATAATTTTATTTTAAAATAAAGGTGTGTAAAATAAGGAAAGCTTTTTGTTCTTTAACATCTTTCAAAAAGATCTCAATTTTTAAGAACAGTTGTTGGCTTCTTCTTTGGAAGGTTGTTCCAGAATCCCCCTCCTTTGATGGGTATAGATTTCATTCTATGAAAAGCCAATTTATTTTTCTAAAACTAATCCTGGAATTTAATACTTTTCTGAAGAGATATCTGTGAATTCTGGTTTCTAGACACCATCTCTGTTCTAATGTGTATAAGTTACTCTGTATCATATGCCCAGGAGCAGAAATTGTGCTCCTTCTCTTCTGTTTTTCTTCCATCACTATACATTAAATAAGAGACATGGAAAGAAGGCATGCCTAGGCACCAAACCAACTCCTTCTGCCTCGTCTCTCAGATGCAGTATCACTGCCCTCCATCTTTGCTGTACTGGGGTGCACTACCCACACTGCTTGAATGTGCTCCTACAGATAATTGGGTTTAGTGCAGTTTAGTGCAGTTTAGTGCAGCACAGCAACTTCTGTGACTAAGACTTTTTTTAAAACTCTTTTGTTGTCCTTCTGCTCAAACTATTCTATAGGTGCAGGGGAGCCTACAACAGAATTTGTTAGGGAAAGCTAGGACTCTGCTGAAGTCCTTAGCCTTATATCATTATGAAACTAGCACCTCTTCTTGCCCTTTGCATTTCATTCTTACAGCTCTCAGGCCTTGTGAAGTCAGTCATTCATTCTGAAGCGTGAGTAAGGACAAGTCTGGCTTTTGCTCATTCCTCTCTTAGTATGAGGTTGATGGGAAAGCATCTGGAGTTGTGCTTGGTCCATGATAATCAGAGATCAAAAAAATGCGTTCAAGACAGTGGTGTCAACTGGAATTTTTTCAGGTTTAATCTGAGTAGAAATCATTAAGCCACCTCATGGGATGCAGATTGTCCAAGTTTTTCTATCCAGGTTCACTGGTGATGTCAGGCATGTACAGATGAAGAGGCATGTGTGAACCTACCTGGATGTTATCAGGGTTCTGAAAGCTCATCAAGCACATTTAGTGATGAGCAGGCAAAAATCCTCCCTGGTGGAGCCCACTCTGTGATATTTTACTATGTCACTGAATCCAGAGCAGATGGCACCAGGAAAAGTGCCCTCTGTCCTCTGAGCCAGAGAAGAATTAAAACCCTGTGGGCTAAAAATTCCTCTGAAGCTGAACTCTTAGACAGTTTTAAAGTAGCTCCTGTCTCATTCATTCAGAACTGAGCAAGTTAGGCTATCTTGTTTGTACTGAAATGACACAGTGCTGGGCTTTTTTTTTTTTTTTTTTTTTTTTTCTTTTTTTCNNTTTTTTTTTTTTTTCCTTTTATGCCATTTCAATTTGGACCTTTTTCAAACTTTGAAGATTTCTGTCCAACATGAATACAATAGTGTTGTTTCCTGGTGTCCAGCTAATGCAAACACTACTGTAGTTCAGTCATTAAACTCAAGAAAGTCCTTTGATTGGACTATTTGTTTAGTGAGGCTAACCAGTTTCTTATAAACATCCATATTTTGCTGCTCAGCCCTTTTCAGTATGTAAATCAGTTCCAGATTTATATAGCGTTAAATCAGGTGTAGTGGCCTCCTTAGCTGGAGAGACATAAAATGAGAATGGGGCAGGAAACCAGACAGCAGGAAACCTCTGGACTGTTCTTCTGTCAGATTTCTGAATCTGCTTTTCATCCGAGTCCCTTGGCAGTGACATGAGCCATCAAGAAGAATTCTCAGGCCATCAGGGCTGCTGGTGTAGCCAAACACAGCAGTAATGCACTTTGCCATGGCTGCAGTGGCAAACATCATATTTGAAGCAAAGCAAATGAAGCAGATGAAGCCTGTAGAAGGCTAATTAAAAATAAATTGAATTCCTTTTCAGCTTTGAGCTATTTTTTATTAACATTTACTTAGAATAAAAAGTTAAGAATATGAGGAGAAGGTGGTCCACTTGATTTTTTTGAATCAGAGAAATAAATAGGTGGACTAGAGGGATTTGAAGAAGTTATAATGGACATTAGGAAGTAAGTCATAGTATACAGATGAATCTTAGTCTAGATTTCAGTTTAAAATAATACCTCAGGAACAAAAAACTGAAAATTGATTTCAGTACTTCAGTGGCATGCAATCTCTTTAAATAATTTCATTTAAGTATTTCTTACAACAACCATTAATTGCAGTGGTCAGAAGGACTTTTTCATGGTAACTTTTATGCCTTATTAAACATTAATAGAAATACTCATTTATGGCATTGAATCAAACTAAGATACTTATCAGAATTAACTAATAAATGGGTGATGAATCAGATCAGAGAATAGGCAAGTCAGCCCTTTTTATTTTACATCTAGATCTGTTCTACTTCAGTGTGTATGTATACACAAGTTCTCACATATGTGTAACACATGCTTGAGTAATTTAAAGACTTTGCCTTCATTTTCTGTCTTACTTTTTAATGAAATGTTTTCTGATTTTAGTTAGAAATTGCTGTAAGGATTAGGATTTTTTTAAAAGGAGCTCAAAGAGCTACACAATTTTCATGAGATGTGGGAACACAATTATTAGGTGTTGAATTATTTTAAAAGGAATGGGTAGGACAAGAGCAGAGAGAAATTTAATTCCAAACAAATGAAAACATTAGAGTACAACTGCCAGATACTCCATGCAAGAGAAGGATGAGGACGAAAAAGAGCTTCAGGCATTTGGAACCCCCTCCAACCCATCTGGTCTCTATGAATATTAGTTAGTGCTTAGACATTAAGTATTTAGGCCATTCCTACAGCACACACCACAACTGGGCACAGCAGTATACCACAGGAAGCTGGCAGTGGTGCCAGACCCTGGGCCTCTCCATGTGTGTTTTGAGAGCTTCAGGTTTTTGCAGATCTGCCATGCTTTAGACTACATAAGTTCCTTAGGCTGGAGTCCAGTTGGGGCTGCCTCCCCAAACTGCAGAGTCTCAAATGATTGTCTGCAAGTAGGTGTTTGGATCAGGGTGTTTTCCTCTCTGATCTCAAGCTGTATAATGCATCAGTATTTTTTTCCCAAAACTGCAGGCTGGATGGGTTAGAAATTGCTGTAAGAGTTATCTATGCAGATGCTTGATATTAAAACTTCATGGAATTAAAAAAAGTTACAGAACTTAACCAAGCTGTACAATTGTCCCTGCCCAGTTGACCAAGGAAAGCCAGTTGATGTAATTTTTGGATTTCAGTGAAGTTTTTCATACTGTCTCTCAGAGGATCCTTCTGGACAAAATGTCCAGCACATCATGGGGTGGGTGAGCAACTGGCTCATGGTTTGGGCGCAAATGGATACAGTGAATGGGGTGACATCAGGCTGGTCATCAGCGCAGTCCATGGGGCTCCATTTTAGGGCCAGTGTTCTTCAAAATCTTTATAAATAACTTGGATGTGCAAAGGTATATTAAATAGGTTTGCTGATGACACTAAATTGTGAGGACCTGTTGATTCCCTCAGAGGCAGAAAGAGAGACAGAAATGTCTCTCCCTGCAGAGAGACCTGGACAAATTAGAGGGCTTGACAATCAGCAGTTGCATGAAGTTTAACAAAGACAGGTGCCAGATTCTGCACCTGCAGCGAGGCAACCCTGGGTGTACAGACTGGGGAAGGAGATGCTGAAGAGCAACAACGCAGAAAGAGACCTGGAGGTCCTGGTCAAGGGAAAGTTGAATTTGAATCAGCAATGCCCTGGCAGCCAGGGAGAGCCAATCCTGTCCTGGGATGCATCAGGCACAGCATCAGCAGCTGGGCAATGGAGGGGGTTTGTTTGTTTTTTTGTCTGCACTAGGACAGCTTCATCTTGAATATTTTGCGTAGTTTTGGGAGCCACAATGTAAGAAAAATATTAAGCGATTAAAAAGCACCCAGGGGAAAGCTAAAAAGATGGTGAGGGGGCTTCAGGGGGAGCCATACAAGGAGTGGCTGAGGGCACTTGGTCTGTTCAGCCTGGAGGAGACTGAGGGGAGACCTCAGTTACACTGCAGTTACAGCTTCTTGTGAGGGGGCACTTATCTCTGCTCTGTGGTGACCAGTGATAGGACTTGAGGGAATAGTCTGAAGCTGTGTCAGGGGAAGTTTAGGTTAAATATTAGGAAAAGATTCTTTACCCAGAGGGTGGTTGAGCACTGGAGCAGACTCCCCAGGGAAGTGGTTCCAGCACCAATCCCTGACAGAGGGCAAGAAGTGTTTGGACAGTGCTTTCAGGCACATGTTGTCACTCTTAGGGATGGTTCTGTGCTGGGCCAGGACTTGGGTTTAATGATTTTTAGGGGATCCTTTCAAATTAGTATATTCTATGATTCTATTTTAAAATATTAAGTTAAAGATTCATTTTTCTGTTGTAAGCCAGGATGCCAGTGGCCTTCTTGGCCACCTGGGCACACACTGGCTCATGTTTAGCGGCTGTCAACCAGCGCCTCCAGGCCCTTTTTTTCCTGGCAACTTTCCATCCACTCTACCCCCAGCCTGGAGGGCTGCCTGAAGTTGTTGTGACCCAAGAGCAGGACCCGGCACTTGGTCTTTTTCAACCTCATGCCGCTGGTCTCAGCCCATCAATCCAGCCTGTCCAAGTCCCTTTGCAGAACCTTCCTGTCCTCCAGCAGATCAACACACTGACTCAACTTCTTGTTGTCCACAAATTTGCCAATGGTAGATTAAATCCCCTCACACAGATAATAAAAAAAGGTCATCAATATTTCCATACACTAATTATCTTCTTAGACAACCCTTCTTAACACAAATATTGTTGGCTCTGGTCTTTTTTCTAAGTGGAAATTAATTTGTGATTATGTGATAATTAGGGGACTGAAAAGCCTTTTTTTATCTTTACTAAAATCTGAGTGGCAAAATGACTGACTTCAGGTGGAATGATAGATGTTGGGTTTGTGGGCTTTTGGCAGAAGACATTACTTTCAGTGTTCTGAAAATCCATTTGATTTAGTTCCTGGCTTTGAATTTACCTGATTGAACAGTGTTCTTTTTTTCCCCTCCTCCAAAAACCAAAATACATGTCTTTTTGTTTTCCATAGGGGCTAATTTTTTAAGAAAATTGTCTTCCATGTAGGACTAATTTTTTTTTGTCAGTATGTACCAAAGACTTGTCCTTCATCATAGTGGGGACGGTCATGCAAATCTCATGCATCCAAAGAGTAACTGCAGTTGCTTCACAGTACATGACCCTGTTTGAGACACCATATGCAGCCATCCTTTTTCCTGTGGTAATGCCTGGAGTTCTGCAGTGAAGCTGTGACCCTATTGTTCCCAGCTTGATTCTCCCTTTACCAAGGAGCTTGTGTAATCACAGGATGGAGTTCTTGAGAGGGGACTGTGTACCACACAGCCAGCATTTGGACATGATGCTAGAAGTTTAAGCTTATGTTGAATACACAAATATGGATTGAGTTCAGTTTATTTTGTCATTTTAGTACAGAGTGAACAGGGGAGAGTACAAAAATATTCTGTCTTGAAAGGAAATTGTCAATGTTAGGTAGTCCTTTGAGTTTGCAGGGGAAAGACATATTCCAGTGAGATTGTAGAGGCCTGATTATCCTGGCTTTTCTTGACACTGACATTTGAGTGTTTTACTGTGTATAAAGAGGTTTTATAGCATATATATATATATTTATGTATAATAACACCTAACTTCTATGCAGTACTTGAGTGAAGTCATTAATCTGGCTGAGGAAGCAGTTTGACATGACAAGCAAAATAAAGTCAAAGAAGCTACCTCTGAAAAAGCTTAAATTTTGTTATAGAAAAATAAGAGGGGAAAAAACTCTACTGCTTATTTCTTTTGAATGCAAAGGGGCATGTATATAAGATTTACTGTTTCGTATACAAAGTGCATACTATCAACTGTGTGGAAACAGGAATTATGTAAGATTTTATAATAGTCTATATATCTGGCCTAGTATTTTCTCTTCAGGACTTTGAAATAGCATATAAAGAAGGAAGAGTATTAAAAAATTGGAAAAGTTTGCATAATTTACTGCTACAATATTCTGTCTATCCCCAGAAGTTTGTTACTTTGGGAATTCCCAAATCACAGCTGTCATCTTTGGGCTTAATTTTGTTTTAGAGATTTCTGTATTGCTTGATTGTGTAATTGGTTTTGAATTAATTCAAAGAAGCTTGACATCCTTACATAATCAGTAGTGAGATCCACAGTATGCATGCCTACTGTGGAGCTTTGATGCTGATCGCCAGATTTTCCTTTTTCCCTGTAAAGGCATGGGCAGTACACAAACTAAATTTCTTCTCAGGAAACTGATGTGAAACTTGTGCTTCACATGCATCTTTATTTTGAATAAATACACTCTTAGGGACACATTGCTTGAGTAACCCGTTCCTCAAAAAGACTCTGCAAGCAGGATATATGCATTTTGGGAATTCAAATTTATTACTTAATGTATGCAGTAGATAGAACTAAAAAGCCACGAAATACTATTCTCAAAAGGATGTTTCACAGTAGGCATCAGCCATGTGGGGAAATTATGATTTATTATCTTCAGTGTTCCTGAGTTGCCATCTTCCAAGTTCTGTTTTTCACTCTTGGGGCTTTAAACCTTGGGAGTCTAAACCTTAAAAACCTAACAGTTCTAAACCATTACATTTTTCTTATGAACTGCTGTGCTGCTGTATTTTACCTTCTCAGCAATAACACTGCTTTCTGCACTTTTCTTGCCTCACACTAACTGTGGTCACATGGTGTTTTACACTTTCACTCTTCATGAATGAGCTGGGGCAGTGGCTGCACAGCTGGGCTGTGCTGAGCTGAGTCTGGCACCACAGGCAGCTGGGTCCTCTGCTGAGGGTACATGGCCAGGGTTCAGTTGTGCCACCACACTACAGCTGGGCAGAAGGGCAGGTGGCCTGAGGTGTGACATGAGGTCTGTGCTGCTGGTTCCTCCCCACTGCTTCTGGGGTCAGTGCAGGCTCTGTCACTGGTACCTTTTCACCTACAGTGTTTTGGAGGAGAATGAAAATCTCAGAACTGTTTGAAGCACCTAAGCTGAGGATGTCAGCATCTATAGGATGGCATAATGACATTTTCTAGTGAGTTTTCTATTTCTTTCCTGGTAACACTTAACCAACTTTGAGATTTTTTCACTGTTAATGAGCAATAAGTTGATTATCTTGTTGGCTCCCTCAAAGAACTTCAGCAGAAGTGGGAGGGATAGTTTCCTGCTAATGTTGGTTGATGGTTCCCTGGTATATGACATTTAACAAATACTAGAATTCATATGCAGTTTTGAGTTACCTTTCCATTAAAGACTAAATTTTTAAAAGAATAATTGCTGCTTTTGCTTATAACACACACATAAATACCTTGATTCTTTGCTGGTTTTTTTCCACAAAAGCCAATACCATTACATACTGTATTTAATTCCTAATAATTACCTTGCTTTTACTAAACATTTAGCATCAATGACTGCAAAAGAATATAGCATAAGGAATATAAAAAATGCTGTGGTTTTTAGTCTTCGCACAAAGAATAACTACAGGAGAATACCTTTTAGTAAGTAAATTGCAGTTGTGTCTTAGCTACTAAACACATATAGTGTAAAATCATGTATTTTACTGCATTTTTATTACAGTGGTAAATTTCTTAGACATATACATATATATGAAAGATGGTTTATCAAGTTAATTAGGATGCTTTATCATGAGTCTTAATTATTCTGAGCCTACAAGCGATGCAGTAGATTTTGAGCAGCTTTTACAAAGCTACAGTATTTTGTGGCCTAAGTTTACAAAACACCAGAGAAAACTGTTTAAAAAAAAAAAACATGTTCTAAATTATTAATTGTAACATTGTGTAATTAAAAGCATAAAACTTAAGTGGAAAGCAATAAAAACAAATTATTATCATTTATTTTTCTTCCCCTTCTTCCTTCTGGGGACATCGGAGCAGCTGTAATTACTGTATGCAAGCATTTATGCTTGCCAGGGAAAAGCTAAATACATGTAATTGATAGCAACAGCTCAGTTTCTCAAGTGAGGAGAATGAGTGCTTGTGCTTACATCCAGTAATTGCAGCCAGTTTTCTCTTCCCAGTTTGCAGCAAGTGACCTTGCCATGGCTGCAAGGAAAAATAGCTGTTTTCTTCATGAGCTGGAGGCGGTAGAAAGCAGATAAGTCCAAAAGAACGTGAAGCTTACGGAAATTGAAGTGACTGTTTTCTAAATGAGGAAGCAGAAGCTAATGTCTCACTGTAGTCTGAATAGTGTCTCTCTATCTGTGCATGCTGAATTTCACTTAGATTGTAGCCTGTTGTCCACCTGAAAGATGGATGCCTGAAAGAATGTGAACTAGATGTAGGGAGAGGATGCCTGTATGTAATATGGTACATTCTCTCCACTTCCTCAGAATAGCAAGGCACTAATATGCATTCTCCTTAAAATATTTTTTCTAGGTTGCAGATCAGCAAGAATGCTCATGCTGGTTTAGCTCCACTGATTTGAGAAGGAAGCTTGTTTATTCTTGTCAAAATGGTTCTTTAGTGTTAGCCACACAGGCATCTGTGGTAAGGGCATTTGGTACCTTGTATCAAGTGTATGGGTGGCCGTGCAGATGCAGGAGTTTGAGTGGTTCTTTTCAGAGCAGCACTTTTGTTTGCAGGCTGTGCAGATAGTCACCAGGTCTTGTCTTTGCTGCCCCAGCGAGAGCTGGTTGCGGTGGCAGGGTATGTTTGTGTAAAGAGAGGCTGCTCCTATTCAGGAGCTGAGGGATTGCTTGAGTCGTAGAAGCAGATGAAAAACGCATGATGTAGGATCATTTTTCCATGTGGATTGCTATTCTTAAATGATTATTCTGTATGGTTTCTCCTGGAAGGCTGTGTGTGACATCTGTGGATATATGACAGTGTGAGGCTTCTTTCTCCATCAAAGCAATTTCACACAGGGTGTTTGCAGACCTCATTTAAAGCTGCCCATTAGAGTTAGCATACTTAACATCCCCTTTCTGCTCAACATGGTGTAACTGCATGACGTAGTTAAGTTAAACTCAAAATTACTGTTCTCAGCTTGTAGCAAGCTTGGAAGGCTGCTGCTACTGCCACGAGCCAGAAAAGAATTGGAAAGTCTGAAGACCTTTTAGTTTTTTCCACCCATATGAGATCCCTCTGGGTGTGAAACTTCAATTGCCTTTATCTAGAACTCATCATAGCTACAAGTGGACCAGTAGTATTCTCAAGTCTAGTTCCTTTTGACTGTTGCTGAGAACTGAATTGATATTTTTGGAGACTTTACTCATGCTAAAATGTGGAGGAGATTGACTGGCAGTGGCTGATTTAAATCCTGTTTTTCTGTATGTGGGGTTACATTTCCCAGTGTTCATCACTTGCTATTGTCAGAACGGAATTTCATCTGCTACCATTTTACCTTTAGTAACTTGGTATTGTGATGTCCTGTAACTTTTCACAGATAGCTTAGATCTTACTGCCTTGAAGAGTGTTCTGTCTTCAGCACTCTTTATTGTCTCAGTGTTGTGCCCCCTTTTGTCACCCTTATGGATCTGCTGCACAGCAAAATATCTTCCTCTGATACCCTTTTTCCATTGTCAAAACCAACCCATTATGTCTACACTTTTACCCCTTATTTTCTGCTTATTAATCTACAAAAAGAGATTCTTGAAGGAAACATTATTTTCCAGGAAAGTGCTATGTTAGAGGCTGCATGTAGGTCTCCAGTATTCTTTGCTTTGTGAGTTTCTGGGTTTGCTTCCTTTACAGAGCAAATCAGCAGAGGAGGATGCTTTAATAAAACACTTACATGATTAGTCTGTTTTTCCCCTTCTTTCTAGATTTGCCAGTGGACTACAGTAAATAAGCAGAAGAGCAAAAGTACCGCTTTCATTATAGCTATATCATTTTAGGTGGAAGGAAGCTTGTATCAGGACTGAATTCCAAAGAAAGATAACAGTAGATGCATAAAGTTTGGTGTTTTCCAGCGTTACCTGTTGGGATCCATCTATTACAAAAACCTGCAGTTTAGAGTTGTGGTAAGTGTGTATCGCATTTTACCTGACCAGTAAAATTCATGGTGTGCTAGAGCATGAAGGTGCTAGCATACCATAAGGGAACTTTCAATTCTGTGTTGAGGAGACAGAAAAATACAGCAGGTGATATTCCAGAAGGCCTGCTATATTTACTTAAAAGCAAAACAAAACATGATGTTAGGGTGAGGATAATTGCACTACTTTGATTGCTAGCTATAAAATTATATTTTCCTTGTTCACTTCTTAAAGTATTATTGAGGCTTAAAAAAAATGATTCATTTCAGCATCTGGAGTAAATTGGAGAAATGATAAAAGTGAAAAGCAACTGAAAGAAAAGTGTTAACATGACAGTATTTCAAACTCCCAGAACTGCCATTTCCAAGCTATGCAGCCTGATAAATGCATATTCAGCAGCTTTTTGTGGAAGCACCAGTGACATCCGATGGTGGCATCCAGTTAGACAACTCCCAATCTGTTGACTTATTAAATTCCTCAAAGATCTTTAATACTCAGCCATTTAAAGGTGGCAGTTTGGGATTGCTTTACGTCCTGACTTAATTCATCGTATTTTAGTTTTGCGCTTTTCAGTTTGGTAGAACAGGATTTCTTTTACTGCTCCATTGACAATGAGATTCAATGACTGCCTCCAGCTGGTGTTGCCTTTTTTGTTGCTCTGCATGATATCCTAATTGACATAGAATTGTGGAATCTGTTTGAGATTACGAACTGTATACTTTAGCAAAAGAGTCTAGGATCATTAAGATTGCATAGCTGACTTCCTGCTGTGCCTATTAGGGAGGAATTCATGTTTATTTGTAGTGTTGACGACAGAAGCTGAGGCCATATATCCTTCTACTTTATGTAAGAGAAGTTGTAAATCTTGGCTGGCTACAGACCATTATTCCTATATTAAATTTCTCTTCAGGTTTTTAACAGGTTGTGCTCAATTTGGTCTCTTGATAGTCAGTGTTAGCACAAGACAAATGCAGTTAGGATGTTAATTGTCACACTTACTAGATGAAAATTTCATGGCAGTAGCAACTGTCTCACATTCAGCTGCCCTCTAGATGTATTATATCAATTAAAAGGAGTGACTAGTTTTTAAATGCATACATTTTCGAAAATAATTTCAGCAGTTTGTGAGGTTGCTTTTTCCTGTTGGAGATGTAGATGAGAGCAGTTAAAGGCTAGATTCTTCTCTCAGTTACTTCGTGTTGTTGGGTTTTTGTACTGCCAGCAGAGCTGGGAATATTGGATTATAGTAGGGCTTTGCGTATAAAAAAACCTGAAATTAGCCTCTCCAACAGAAATTATGGTGCTTTTTTTGTGTTTTCCCCCAAGACACAATCTTATAGGAAGAGGCCAGCTCTATCTCTATCCTCCAACTATAGACATTGTCTTGAATGACTCTGCTCTCAAGTTTGTAATAGCAGGGCTTCAGGATGTGCTTCAGTATATTACCCTTTGCTTCTAGATTATGCAACTGTAAATGATACACATTTGAAAAATCACCCATTAAAATGTGATTTCCCAAGCATTAACTTGATTAATTTGTTAAAAAAAAAGAAGCATGTTTAAAATCATTAGCTGTTTTTAATTAAATTTCCAAACCATTAATGCTTTTCTTGATATTTTAGCATAGTACTGCTTTTCCACTGAGTCCTTATGGCATGCAAATAGCTACTATAAACTATAGGATATTACAGCTTCTGTAGCAAATCTTGGGGCTTGTGCTGATTGTTTATAGCACAATTATAGTGATAACCACTATCCTGTACATTTTCTAACAAAGCATAACAGACATTTCCTGTTTATTCCTGATTAATTCCTGTAAATTCCCTGACTAAAAGAAGTTTAGATATAAACTCCACAAATTAATACCCTGTAGCAATGCAGGTGAGTTTCTAAATTATTTATCAAACTGTTAGTGTTATTATCTCTGTCAGTGCTGTTAGAATAAATCTTCATAACACTAAAATTTATTGGAAAGACCTGTTGACAAAAAGAAGTGAAACAAAATATAACTTGAATGTCAAGTGTAAAATGTGTCACTTTTAACAACACTCAAGTCCACTCATTCCCACTTCCAACGTGGAAGAGGAGAATATTCCAGCAATAATCCTAATAGCACCTAGGGAAAAATCATCAAGGAACAAGTTTTTAAAATGTGTTTGCCTCGAATGTACAAATTTATGTTATTACCTAATTATATTATGACTGCATTACCAACCAGACAACCAAAACACCTTTGTTTTAATGTCATTTAGTTTGTATTTCTATCTCAATATCACGAGATAGTATATTTCATTAGATATGAAAGATATGTAAGATAAAATGTATTAATTTGGGAAAAAAAATGCAATAAAGCAAGTCTTGTTAAGAAACCTTACTAAGTTTTCATCTACTTAAAATATTCCAGATCTGAACAGGTTGGTTGTATCACAAGCACTAGTACTGTAATATCTAACTAAGAGAATACAACCATTCTCCACACAAAGGACAAAAAATCTTCTACATATTCACTGTAGAAATTTCTAGTTCTGACAGTCTTCTTTTCTGTCTCACATTTTTCTGTTCATTTCTACAAAATTTATAAACCTTAGCACCTTACAATGGGGCAGCTTCTCTGCAGTGCAAAGGCAAAGCTGGCTTTTGTAAATGGGTTTTGTCTCACTGGTACCAGGATAATGCTGTTGTCTACAAACAGGACAGTAGCAGAAGAAAGATGCTGGGTTTCTAGGCACGTGATGGAGATTAGGAGATGTAAAATTTTTATTTTTAAATTTGCTTTTAAATTTTAATTCTAAGAAAGAATTAAAGCACCAGACTTGCCAACAAAAATAACCTCTTTAAAACTGTCTTACCCTTGAATCTCTTAGGTCAGCTGAATGTATTCCTTACAAGTATCATTTATTATAGCATTTACTATGTATTTTCATTAATTGATGAAAATCTCACATTATGGCCAGATACATGTTAAAAATTAAACCAATCAATTACTTTAGAGTGACAAAGGACATAACTTTGATAGGTGCTGAACATCTGTATTTACTACTGAGACTCACTGGAATGAAACGTCAGGTTATGAGCATCCCTGGAATTTGCCATTTGGTGGAAATAAGGAGTTTAGCATCTCTCTGGTGGCTTAATCAATATCAAGAAAATTTAAATTCTATATTGCATTATAAAAAAATCAAGCTGTCTTCAGCAGTAAGTGCATGACCTTCCAGAGCTTTAGGATAAGCCATGAGATTTGCAGCTTGTCTCTTTACCTTTAAGCTTCTTCAGCAAGAAGTAAAAGAGATTTAATAGAGTGCCTATGCCACTTAAATAATGTTCTGTGCTCTACAGTTTGTTCTTATATTGTTTGTTACTTTTCATTCACACAGACCTTTGAGTAAATTTCTGTTTTATTATAGTTAATTACTGAAATACCTTTTGCTAGTCTTCAGTCCCATTTCTCTCAAACATTTGCAAATGTCTCTCCATAAAAGAGGTATTTGCCCAACAGTTACACTCTACTGAAATTACTGTTGGTACCAAAATTATTTACAGAAACACATGAAGGTTTCTTCTGAGAAATAACTTCTGAGAAATTACAGCAATGCAGTTACTGAAAATCAAAGTAATCAAAGAAGTGGACTCCATGCTCCACTTCTGGAACTGTTCATCCTTCAGCTTAAATGAACAAAGCTCTATTCAAATCAGTTTTTAGCCATGACTCAGTCTCCAAATTCAGTCTAAATGATGATGTGTAAGGATCACTCTAAGGTGCCAATTTTGTGTAACTGTGCCAATGATAATAAAATGGAATAACCATCCAAATGTGAATAGCTGTAAGATATTGAAGCTGAGGCAGTGAAGGATTGGAGGTGCTTTCAGCTAGTTACATAGTGAAATTGGATACCATTTCCAGTAAAACCTTAGTCTATACCATGTAAATGGAAAAGAGTCCCATCCTAGGAAACTCCATTGCAATTATCTGTTGTTGCTGACTACGGCAGATGAGATGTTTTGCCAATTGTCTTCTTCAGAAGACAGTAGAAAGGGATTACAGTGGAATTGCCATCAGTGTTTCTTCTACTGGTTTTAACCCGTTCAGGACTTGTGTTTCTAGTACTGTCTAGCGCATTTCATAATTTTCCCCTTCATACTTACAGGGTATTTAAAAGCAAAACCTGCTTGTAGAAAGCATTGCTAAGGTGGCCTGCAGGCCCACCAAACCACAGTAGATGTGCATGGGCAGACTTTTGCCATCACTCAACAACTCAGTGTGCTGGAAAGTGTGAACTTTGCTGGAAATGGCTGATTATCTTAACTTTAAGATCCAGAAAAGACACTATCACCATCATGTCTGATGTACTTTCACAGCAAAGAAGTGAACTGCAGAGGCATTGCAACTATTTCCACCATGACAAGAAGCAGGTTATGCTACAATAGGTATTACAAGGCATTTTCTGTCCCCTCTTGGAGATGGGCAGTCTCCCAGATTTTCTTCCTATGGAAAATGTTCTTTCATGACAACAGCCTTCATTGGCTCTTAATTTCTGCAGTCAGTTCATGGCAGAACAGTGAGAACTGTCTCCTGGAAGTTAAGTATTTGAGAAGGGCACAGACCAGTCAGGGCATGGCAGCTAATGATGCCTTAAGTTTTAGCTTTCACATTTTCCAGATTCTGGACTGCATTAGTATATAACTCTGAACTTCATATAGAGTGTTAGCAAGTTCTCTTCACAGTTTTGTTAGACAAAAAAATCCTTTTCCAGCTCAAGAACCAAGGATGCTGTTGCAGCTTTAGCCCCAGAAAGTACAAATAACAGTGAATTGAGGAGAGCAATCTGGGAGGATGGGACTCCATAACCTGAAGGTGTAATTGTACAATTAACCCCAATATGTAAATGGACCAAAACTTATAAAAGTGTGAAAACTCCTGACTGATAGTCCACCTCGGGTGTAGCCTCAGCTGGGCTCTTGTACCTGTGTATCCTGTGAAGGCCTTTACAATAAATACCTGCTTTATTCCTTTAAATTTCCTGTCTAGCCTGTGTTCTCGGTAGCCTCTCAAGGCATCAGTTTTAGGGGCAGGGTAAGTCTGGTTGCTTCACCCTAAGCTTGTAGGCTATGAAATACTTCTCTCTAATTGCCAGAGACCAGAACAAAGCAGATTGTAGGATCTAGCGTCTCCTTGTTGAGTTTGGGTTTTTTTTGGCGTTTGTAATGCAGATGATCCTCCTGAACTGAATATTAATTCATTGCAGCAAAAACTATAGTTTAGTTTTGAGAGACAATTTGTAGGTTTGTGTGAGTCTTTCCTTGCACTGAAAAAAGATATATTTTTTCTAGGGCAATTTTTCTTTGGGGAATTACGTGATTTTGTACACATCAATGAAGTGGATAGCGTTCAGTTTTAATCCCATGGTGGAATTTTATTTTAAATTTTAGAGACAGACCTTTTTATTGTGCTTTTTAAAAATAAGCAGTTGTTTTTCTGTGACTTGAAAATGGAGACATGTGTGGGAAATCCTTCATTAAAGGTAGAATGACAAGGAAAAGTTAGAGGCTCAGGAGGCAACTAAAAGGCCGTGTACCAGTTATCTGTATAAAAACAGGTTCTTTTTTTACTGCCTTATCACGAGATAAAAGTTTGTGTTAAAGTGGTTACTCTCCTTGGAAAGCAGTTTTCCATGTCTTCGGGCCTGATTTGGTGTCAAAGAAGTAGCATAATGGTGGTGGTGATACATAGGATGGTAATACAAAGAACACTGAGATACAGAACTGTGACTGCTGAGTTTTTTGGTATTCCTGGAAAGATAGGAACTGTAGCAGGATTTTTTAAGTGACATAACACTTGAAAGAAAAACACAGCATGTGCGAAGATTTTCGTTCCATCTAAGCCACATGGAAGGCTTCAGCTTTGGAAACAAAAAGAAGCAGGACCATTGAATGAATCTGCACCTGAATTAATATCTTTGTGGATACTTTTTTTTTTTTCTTGAGCTAGGTACTACAACTGTTTATAAGTGGTTTAAAATTATTTGTTTGTTAAGGACAAGTATTATTCTAATTCCTCAGTGTATGGAAACCATAAGATTAGTTGGTAGATTGTTTCTATCTGTGTGTGTAGAGTAAAGGCAATTAAGTGTTGGCAGAACATCAGCTAAAACAGGATAGGCTTTGCTCACCAGTATTGTTTTCCCTTACTTTTTTTAAACTTGTAAAAAAAAATAATTCTGTGTGTTATGTTGAGTATAGGTAGAATGCTTTTAGCACTTTCATGGTCAAATAAAACAATGGCATTTTTATAAGCAAGATTGGCATTTAAAAAGCAAAATACAAGTAATTTTGATTTATCTTTTATTGTACATATACGTTTTCCTTTTTTATTTTATATGTACTTTTACAAGCAGTTCAACAGCAGGGATGTCATCAAATGTCTTACATACTAGCAGTAGACATCAGTTAATGGAAATCTCTAAAATTAACTTTTGAACAACTACCTTTGGGATAAAAATCATCTTCACTTATTGGTAGCTCAAAACAGGCTAGCAAAGATGAAAGTGGTGCAGAAAAGTAGAAAATAAAGTGTGTGAATTTGCTTTGTTTTGCTGTAACATTCTGAAACTGGGACAAACAAACTTGGCATCCTGGCATTTGGAAGTAAGCAGTCTCCAGCTGCTTTCATGACATAGGAAACTTGCCACACAATTACAAAAGCATGGATAATGCTTCAGTGATTGTCCTGGAATTCTTCTCTGGCTCTGCAAATGGGACTTGAAGTTTGGCTGGCAATGAACATTCATAATGCTTTGGATGCTTACAGAGAGCACGGGAAAGTTTTAAACACTTAATTTCATTTTATTTCCTGCAGACATGCAGAGTATGAAAGTATCTCATTGATATGAAAGCTAGCCAGTTGTCTTCATCTTAACTTAAATGTAACAAGTTATTTAAATTCAAAATGTCTTTCCGTGACCTCATAATGTCTGATGCAAATTGTTACATCCTATCAAAATTACCTATTCTGTGTCTCTTTCCCGTTGTGTACAAGCTCAGCTCTCTGTGTGCTTTCAGAAGGAGATGATGCAATTTCTCAGGGCCCGGAAGAGCAGGCTGCTCGGCGGGGGAGGGCACTGCATGAGCCAAGGCAGGGCCAGTGTCCTCAGTGACACCAGTACCATTAGTGCTGCCTGCACGCATCACATCGTTACAGTCCCCAGTTACAAACTCAGCCTGCTGCTGAGGACAGCCTTCCCCACTCCCCTTTCACACACAGACACATGCAAACATGCAGATCCTTCCATTTCTTACAACTGAAACCATACTCAGCTACATACATGTACTTGTATGCAGACTTACACCTCGTTGTTTATGACTGAATAAGAAGAGCAGAGGAGGTCCAGTGATGGAAATCAAGAATCAGGCGAGAATCTGTATTGCCAGTCTGAATTGCCAGTCTGGACTGAAGTCAGCAAGGCAAGGTCAGGTCTGGGCACAGGTGTCTGCAGCATTTCTCTGGCAAGAGCCCAAGTGCAGCAAAGGCCCCAGCCCAAGGGTCAGCACATGCATGAGCAGAGGCCTCGGGGAGGCTTCTCACAGCCCATTCTCATAACGGGGTTAGGGGCCTATGGAGTGTGTTCAAGTAGGTGTGCAAAATATAAACATACAGTTCAAGAACAGCAGAAGTTATTTCTATCAAGGGCATTCCCAGCATCTGTAGTAAGCAGTTATTTTTAGCATGGCCTGGAATCAGACCTGCTCTGTCAGTTTGAGCAATTTGCCCTACTCTTCTTAATGGCAAACGTGGCACAGTGAGGTGTGTTGAGTCCTCAACCCCCCAGCCAACATTTTACAAATGTAAACATTATCAGTCAAATGAGTTTTGAGATTTAAGAGAGGATATAACTATAGTTTATTTGATATTAATACAATCTTTTGAACTTTGATGTACAATGATAAAACAGAATCTTGTATCATATCTAAAAACATGTGAGTTTGAACAACTATCCAGTCAGTACCAAATACTCTGTATAGATCCCAGTTATAAAAACAATGGATATTTGTCTTCTTTCCATGTAACCTGCAGCCATATGCTAAGAACATAATGCTTTTAAGACCATTTTCAGTTTGTTATTTATTTTCATTTAGGAACTTCATTACTGTTTAGTTTACTGCTTAGTGTACTTGTTTGCTACCTAGATACTTAGTTCAGTGCCAACTCTTCTTTTTCAATTCTAGTAATAATTTCCTTTACTACAGTTCTAGAGGCAGGCAGAAGCACATCTTCAGACATGGCTCTTTCCCCCATTTTGTGACAATGGGTGAGTGTGTTCCTGTGCTAGAGAATAAGCATACTGATACGACCTCATCTTTTTACCTGAAATTAAGTTTTAAGGGAAGCTTCCAAAAAGTGTTTTCAGATCTAATAGAGAACAGTTAATTTTTTTGTAATAGGACATTTTGAAAAAAGCTGGTAGGTTTCTTTGTGGTGGAAAGCAGGATACCAGACATGTCAGGAGCTGCAAACATATAAAGTTCCCTGAGAACCTGCTTCTGTGTAATGTCCGTAATATAAACCACTCCCTCTTGATAGAAGCTGTGTATGAATCCACAAATCTGCTGCTGTTTACTGTTGGCTCAAAGGCAAGAAGCTCAGTGGGATGCCGGGTGAAGGACAGGACCCTGAGCAGCTGATGAGTACGTTGTCTGAGCTTCCTATCATTTGACCCTTGTGCAGGCAAGCCTCCAGTGGCACCACTCATTTCCTCTCTCAAAGGACTCCTTTTATACCCATTCAAACATGAAGAAAAGAGCTGGCAGCAAATTGGTGATTTTCAACTTCATTTTTACATATAAATTAAATCAAATCAAACACCTTGCACTGTGAATTACAAAACCAGCAACACCATATGTACTGGCATGCTTTCTGCAAACTCTGAAGGAAAAAACCGTGTAAGGTATTATGTTAGGACTGCCACTCATTAAACAGTGTCTAAATTGGTTTGCTCTAAGCTTTTCCATGTGGTAAATTTGCATCTATGAGAGAGATCTTTATCATCTACCCTGGGTGACATTGTTAACCCAGCTGAGGTACTGGGGGACAATTTAGGAGCAAGCTATAGAGTAGGAGAGGTCTCATGCTGAGACTCACCATCAGGACCATGCAGCAGCCAGCTTCATACTAAAGTTGTATCCTTCTACTTAACCCACATTCATGGGATAGCAGGAAACAACTCTAGTTTGGCACAAGGCAATGTAAAGCAAAGCTTGGGAAACGTTTGCAGGAAATCAACTGTATCTAATCCAGTTTGATATAGTAGGCAGCATATTATTAAGCCAAATCACCATGTTTATCCCTTTTTTCTTTGCACCCTTGTCATTGAGGCCAGTACCCTTCCCTCCTCTGAGCAAGCTGTGGAGTGTATTACAATTGGAGGAATGAGAAAGCCTTCCCTCTGTCTCCTCCCCTTCTTCCACCCATGCTGCCTCTCAAGTTCATGCCAGTACTTACTGCTGAATAAGATGCAGCACTCCATTAAAACCCAAATCACTTAAATAATGAACTGTAAAAACTTGCCAGGGGCAAAGTGTGTTTTGTTAAGATACCAGAAAAGATCCACAGGGGCCTGGTCTTTGCATTTAGTCCCACTAAATGAAAAAGAAAGCAAGGAAAACAGCACAACTACTTGGAGGCTATCCTAATTTTATTTTGAGACTGCTCATATGTTCAGCATTGAATCCACTTTTCCTTTTTGCCCAGTTCTGTTGTTTTCTTTTCCTGTCATTTTTCTGTCATCTTCTGTCATGTTTTTTCTTCCCTGCTTTTCTTTCCGAGTGATTCTGGTCATTGGAAATGGTAATTGGCTCCCTGGCCGGCCAACTCGAGGATTTGCAATTTATTTTTGCCTGTCACCTGTTGAAAAAGGACTGGAGATACCTCCTCTGCCAAGAGAGGAGTCCATTAGTGGCACAAAAGCAGCAGCTGCATCAAGGCAGGGATGCACAGTGGTTATATACATCACTTTATCTGCTACATGACACTGGGACAGATTGTTGCCTGCAATTCTCTACCCAGGAAAAAAAGACTCCACGCATCGCTTAAAATCATCTGCTTTCTATTTTAACTCTTGAAATAACATTTCTTATCCCACAAAACCTTCTGAAAAAATTATTTAGATACAAACAGGAAATTGTACAGCTAAAACATTCTTCTAGTATAGTGCTTCAGTGTTTCTATTTTTATGTTACATAACCTTATCCAGAAGGTGTAGTAGCACAGTGGTGAATCAGGTGGCTTCTCAGGACATTTTCAAAATCTGTGATTCACTTAGACTGACTTGTCTAAGAATTCAGATTACAGTCCAAAGCCATAATAATTTATTCATGCAGAAAAAAAGCAGCAGCCAGTGTATTCATTATTTCTTTCCTTATTCTCCATGTGTTATATTGAAGCTAGAAACGTTGCAAATATAAATGGTTGTCCTGTGTTTCAGTTTTCATTAAAAGAAAGGAAAACTAATAAAAACTGCTAGATTCATAAGTGGATTACAGCCAAGAAATCTGAAGAATGCTGTGGTCACTTTTTAAGCCTCCTTTATTCTGTTCTTTTACGTGCCATCACACTGACCTTTGGCAGGATGCTCCCTACGGAGACAAGTTATTTTCAATCTGCTAGCCTTCTTTAGTCTTTGCCAAGGACAGGTAGTGATGTGGTTTCAAACATCCTTCCCAGTGATGGAATGCCATATACCCTTTTTCTTTGCTTTTACTCCTTTCTGAAAAAATACTTTCTGTCTGGTGAATGTGGTAACGTAAGCAGTGCTTGCGGTGCAGTGTGTTGAACTAATTGCCAATTAAATGATAGGGAAGGCCAAGATCTAACAGAAAATCATTGTGCACAGTTCATTAACTGCATTTCACAGAACCGAAAGCATGCCATGTGATTTTTAAAAACAGATTTAAGGAATGAACAGTTTCTTCCTTAATACTGAATAGATGCAATGCAGAACAGAATGGAAAGATAGGCAAACAAGCAGTTTCTGGGGTTTTCAGTTCTTCCCCCTCCCTAAGGTAGATATCTGTATAGTTCAGACATTTCTGTGGATTAGTTTATAATTTCCATGAGGTGAATGGCTTTAAAAAAGACATAGGGAGTCTTGGAGATAATCAGTATCTTAGTGCTGTGTGTAAATATTCCTCTCTGATGTTCAATTACATTGAAATAGGAAATGTTCAGTAAGATTGAGGAAAGCACTGCAGATGTCTCTCAGGCAGATTTTAAAATATCTGACTGGCTATGTCATGGCAGATATAATAATGGCAGTATTTGAAAGCATGTCTTATCATAAATGGTGAATACTATGGAGTACTTAACTTAGAAACACTCAACTAATACCTGCTACTAATGGTAAAGTACTATAGGAGGAAGCTTTTGTTTAGTAAATAAAGGTACAAACAAGCTGGTTCTTGATGCTACAGGTTCCGGGCACTAGAGAGATGCAGACAAGAAATTGAATGGATGTACATGTGTTTATCTGAATGTATTTGAAATTAGGCAAAAATGGCCAAAACCAGTTTTTATTGAGTGTCATCACACAGCATTTACAGGATGGCCAGGGTATCAGACCCAGCCAGCATGGGTTTGGGAGGGGTAGGTCATGCTTGACCAACGTGGTCTCCTTTTATGACCACGTGAACCTCCTGGTGGATGTGGGAAAGACTGTGGATGTTGTGTATCTGGACTTCAGCAGGGCCTTTGGCGATGTCTCCCACAGCATCCTCCTGGAAAAGCTGGCAGCCCATGGCTTGGACAGGAGCACTCTGTGCTGGGTTAGGAACTGGCTGGATGGCTGGGCCCAGAGAGTGGTGGTGAGCAGTGCTGCATCCAGCTGGGGACAGTCACCAGGGGTGTCCCCAGGGGTCTGTGCTGGGGCCAGTCCTGTTCAATATTTTTATTGATGACATAGATGAGAGAATTGAGTCTGTCATT
>VYXF01002453.1:235249-370670 GCA_013397295.1 Polioptila caerulea
TCCAGTTCTGGGCTCTCAGTTTGGGAAGGAGAGGCTGGAGCGTGTCCAGAGGAGGCAACGAGGCTGGTGAGGGGCTGGGAACACAAACCCTGTGAAGAACAGCTGAGAGAGCTGGGGCTGTTCAGCCTGCAGAAAAGGAGACTCAGGGTGACCTTGTCAGTCTCTACAATTCCCTGAAAGGTGGGTGTAGTCAGGTGAGGGTTGGTGTCTTTCTCCAGGCAGCAACACACAGAACCAGAGCACACAGTCTCAAGCTCCACCAAGGGAAATACAGGTTGGATATTAGGAAAAAGTTTTTTACAGAAAGGGTGATAAAGTACTGGAATGGTCTGCGTGGGGAGGTGATGGAGTCACCATCCCTAGATGTGTTTAAAAAAAGACTGGATGTGGCACTCGGTGCTACAGTTTAGTTGAGGTGGACTCACTGGAGCATGGCACTTTATTTTCTGGACTCACAGTGTCCTTTGCAGAAAACCCTGAAAGGAGATGCTGTAAAATGCTGTTGGGAACAGTGAACTAGGCTTGTCAGTCTGAAAGGATCCCACTCTGGGCCAACACCAATGCCAAAACATCATCATCTGCCTTCTCTCTGCAACTCAAGGTCTTGAAAGGATTTGAGAGCTCCAAGGTAGGCCAGTGAGTTTCAGCCAGCTGCCTTGGTGCTGGTACTTTCTGCCTTGTGAGAAAGTGTTTAGTAGTTACTGAAGACCTCAAGAGCAGGAATGTCACTGTATGCCTTGCTAAAATTTTACTGTACATCCCATCTAAATAATTCCAGAATCAAATTCCAGATTGTTGGTTTTATTATGTCTTTCTCTAGAAGAAAGTACCCTTTTGTGTCCCATACTTTCAAGCCATTCTTATGTCCTGTAACCAGGATATTCCCCAGTCATCTCCTTGGTATGCCACACAGGTTGAACAAGCAAAGTTCTTGCCATAAGGCATTTTCTCTGCTCCTTTTGTATATATGTGTATATTTTACATCTCTCCATGCTTTTTTTTAAAGTCTTTTAAAATAAATATCACCAAGCATCACAATTTTGAGAGTGTTCACTTATGAGTCATGCTAGTTCCAAGCAAATTTGCTTAATTCGAACAAAGCAAATTCACATGATAATTGTGCTTCTTAGTCATTTAATCCCTAAGGGTCACACAGTTCTTTTAGTCACAGCATTGTCCTGGAAACCCCAGTAAAATTACTTGTCCACTGTGTCCCTTAGATGTTTTTCAGAGTTGCTGCTGTCCAGAGAGCACTTATTCTGGTTTATGACCTCTGTAATTTATTCCTTTTTGCACTGGATGCCTTGATTTTCTAAGTGTGGAAGAACACTGTGGCTGCTTTGTTCTTACTGTTAATTGTGTTTTTTTAAAAAAAACAGACTTTTTTCATTTGCAGTTATACCAGGGTTGAATTTACATTTACTTCCAAATGACAAGTATTACCAAGCTGAACAGGTCAAAAACCTCCTCTGAAATGTAATTTCTTTTTCCATGTCCTTCCTTTGGCACTATTGCATGGGAAAGACCCAAGACTTCAGAGCTTTGCTTGTGTCTTGCCTGCCTGGCAGCATGAACACCAATACAGTTCTGAAAGGGAAGACATCACAAAGGAAGTTTCCTGTGTCAAAGTGACCCTGAAACATAGCCTCAAAAAGATATAAAGTCTCTTCTTGAATTGAAGGAAACTTTTACAATGCCTGGTATAAGAGCTGTTGACAAGGGCTGTCGGACTTCTTCCACCTGAGTGTTAGTTGTAAGATCTAACCTGTGTCTGTTGGGAATTAGGAAGAGAAATGGGTTATACACCACACAGGAAATGAAAAATTAAGTGTGCAAAATCATTAACAAAAAGTTGGTCATTCAAACATGAAACAACTGTTTAGAACCATCTTCAAGGTACGTACTCAGTTTTGAATGTAAAGTTATTCAGAGTATCTTCAAAATATATACAGATTTTAGTCAAATTCATTAAATTATTTCCCAACAGCAGATAATAATTTTCAGATAACCCTTCTCAGAATTTATTTTAATTTATCGTTATGTTTTTACATTTTATTTTAGCTAAATGGTTTCAGTAAAATTTATGGGACATTGGATGAGTCACATTTATTTTAAAACATAATGGAATCCAAGAGCTCTAGATATTGGTCACTTAGGATCATCATCTGACCATTTCTATCTGTATTTGCTTCAGGTGCATTTGGTCTTCATTGTAGGTTCACACTCTTTGCAAGAGAAATCCAAATTACCAACCACAAACATTTTTTAAAATACTAATGGTGTGTTAGAAGAAATAATCTTTAGATATGCCATGAATCATAAAATAGTGGCGTTAACAGGAGCACTTAATGAAATAATCTGACACATTATATGTTATAGACACAGCGCGATAATATTTTGTGAATAGTAAATTTGTCCACTATTGACTATTTTCTTCAATCTGTATACTGGAAAACAAACATCAAAAGAGAGGAAGGTTGATGGTATGCAGAGGAATGAAATTCTCCTTACTTTGTTTTTTCTCCTCAATCTAATTGCTTTTCTTCTGATAAGACATGTAGAGAAGTATGAAGTCACACACTTTACTGAAGAATATAGCAGGGTATCTTAAATAATACCCTCAACTGTAATCTCAGGTGTCAAATATGAGAGCAGAGATGAAGAGAATTTTTTCTTTTTGTCTGTTTCAAAAAAAATCTGTTCTTGACCATGTTATAGTAGTCATAGACAAAGGGGAGTTTGCCCATGTAAACCAGGGAGAATCTAGCTTTTATTCAATTCTCAGGCACAAGAAAGGGGTATATTAATGTACCTTATTTCTCAATTCTTTGGTACATGGTCTATTAGGGGATCTCGTGCCTCCTGAAATTTGCTGCGTGTCTTCTAAAGCTCATTTTTTTCATGATAATCTGGTAACACTTTATTCCCATAGAAACCCTAACCTTGGTCCTGAGGTCCTAAACCATCACATTATTTCCTTTGTTCCGCTGTGCTTCTGCTTAAATCCCTCAATGCGTTTATGCCATACTGACAAAGCTCCTGTGCCATACTGTGAGCTCCTGTCATGGTCACAGTTCTGCTGAAGAGTCCAAAGAATGATTGCAAAAATTTGAACTTGAGATCATGGGTTGAATCACCAATACTGAAATTTTAGCTCTTCAAAACTGCCTTTGCATTTCTGTGTTTGACATAAAAGTAAAGTCAGATTACAGCATTAAAATAAATTACTAAAGCAAATAGTAATGTAATATAGCATATCTAAGATAATACTGACTTATTGTCAAATTTCAATGTCTTTCAAAAGGATTTTTCTGTTACACCATCAGCATAGAAGTTATCTGTGCCGTGACCTAGAGCTACTCTGTAGCTATTCTCTTACAAGAAGAAAAAGGTGATATATAAAACTATGATGCAAAATGCCTGGTTAGTTTAATTGTGTATATCGAATTAGTCATTTTATCCACTTGAAGATTTTTTTTCATATTGTTGGTAGTGTAATGGAAATGGTAAAAAAAATTTTACCGAAAGAAGGCAAACAGAAAAAATATTGTGCATTGTACATTTAAAATGTGATTTATTGTAATTTGAGAAATGGAAATACTAAATGGCTAAATTTGTTTAATGACTGAATGCTATAATGATTCATTTGACAGATGCATTAGCAGACCACAGAACGTGAAATGCAGCAGTTCTGGGTAGTTACAAATAGCATCAGCCTTCACATAGCCTTTTAAAATATTCTTACACATGCTAAACTGTGTTCTCATACCTCAATCAGTATGAAAGCACAGAGATTCCAATGAAGGTAGTGATGCTATTTAATTTCTGGTATTGGTTACTGAGTAACACTTGGTCTGTTCTCTTGTCATTTCAGCTCTACACCTGTGGGTAATTTGATCAAATTTTTTTTACAAATAAATTGAATGTGAAAAGTACCTTACATGCCTCTCCATTTAAATTAGATCAATTAAGGAAAGCTGAGCACTTTGGGGAAAAGGTCAAGGAAGAAAAGACAAAGTCAGGCACAATAGAAAGTATGTGTAAAAGTTAATGGATTAAAGCATCTATAAATTGTTTCCTTGAAAGACATTAAGGTGTGGATGTTCCTGATTTGTAGATCCACTAGCATATCACCAGAGATATTAGAATATGTGCTGATTACTTCTCTTTTACTGAGTAGGACAATGTCTGCAGGTGATTATATGCTTTCCTTTTTCTTAGGTAATGGGTTTCTTGCCCTTCAATTGTGGTACCAGACAATTGTGGTACCAGACGTTAATATTGTGAGTACTTAACAGTACAGTTTGAATGACCAATCTTGCTTTTTAAAGAATGTTGGTGATATATAACCCCCACATAAACCTAAATAACTGGAAAAACTAAAAAACAAACTAAAAAAAAAAACAAAAAAAAAAAAAAAAAAAGCGGATTATGTTCTTTTATACAGAAGTTGTGGAAATCAAGAATTAGGAAGTATTGCTCTTTGGCCAAAGATGAAAACTGTAGGTCATAATAGGAAAAATGAATAAAATTTCAGTGCATATTCAGTGTCTGTCCAAGTTTTACAAAGCAAAGACTATAAACATGGTATGTTTGAACTCTCTTCAGTGCTTAAAAAACAGCAGTAGTAAGCACAGAACCTTAACAGTACTACAAACTTTCTCATACTTTCAAATCAGAGCTATTATTCAAAACAGGTAGGATTCCTATTTTGAAAAGATTATCTTTTTCAGATATAATTTACTTCAGTTTTCATTATACCTGTTTTATGAGAAGCTCCTAAACAGGGAAAGCCCCTGTGTTGGAGGCCATGTCAGAAATGCAGTAAATACAGATTAGCTGTGCAGGACCTGTAGGCAATTATTTACCAAGTCTGTGGGGACTCTATTCCATAGCATGCTAAAGCAGGGAGCTGCTGCAAGATGGGACAGCATGCCTTTGCTATCAGCACCTTTCAAGTGAGGTTATTTTGGTTTCTTGGCTTATCACCATAATGAAATAGCATCTGTGAGAGAATACACTCATGTTATGTTCAATAGAATAGTTATCAACTAAAATATTTTCAATATTTGAATTCCATTGAAGTGGACTTACAATATGACTTTCATAACTAGAAAGAAATGTCTTTTCTTGTGGCTGACATGCTTAAGCTGTATTTATTTACATACCAAAATATATCTTTTGACACCAAAATATGAAATTTGGAATAAATTCCCTAAAATGAAGTTTTCTAGGCTTCATTCCTGCAAATTGGTTACTGCCTCTTGTGATTTTGCTGTACGTTTTCATTCTATATTTAAATATTTGCAGACATGTCAGTAGATCAGGCTTTTGGCTTTCATATATCTGTTTGGTTTTTTATTTGTTTTTTTTTTTTCTCTTGATATTCAAGTATAAAAAGCAAAGCAGAATGTTTTGCATGTATAAACCCAAACCATTCTCTTGGTTTTATTTATAGACCTGTTATTGCTTAGAAGTGATCTTAAAGAGTTCTCTGCATTCAGTCATTAAATTGATTAGTCATAGTTTTTATAATATAATTCTCATACTTCATATACAAGCATTATTGTATTTCAGAGGTAAAATACTGGCATTTTCAAATGCATTGCATTACAAAGATGAAACACTCACACTCTCGTGGAGTTTATCTTTCACATCATTGTAGGAATTCAACATCAGATGCATTTTGGTGAACTTTTTGGTTGTTTCTGGGAGGATTGCCAGGTGTGGGAGAGGTGAGCCTGCTGCAGCTCCCTGTGTCTGTGAGAACCTGCAATGATGCTCAGCAGCTCCCAGTGTGTGCACAGCCCTGTGTGTGGCTGGTCACCTACAGCAGCAGAGTCACCAGCAGAAGCAGCCCCAAGAGCCTCAGGCTGTCTGGCTGATCAGGATGGATCCCTTGGTGGAAAGCACGTGTGCATACATGCCTGAACCCCTCCCTCCCTGCTGTAGCTGCCCTTAGGCCCTTCCCAGGACCTGGCCCTGGATGTCCAGCTATCCCCAGCAGCACCAGTAGCTGCTCCCAAGCCTCTTGCTGTGCTTGCTGGCTATTTTGGAGCTGGTGGCAGTTCCACACTGGCATTCACACCAACACCAACACATCTAATCAGCTTCCATGGCTGCTGGCACACTGGATACATGGATCCAGTGGCCCCTTGTCCAGTTGCCACCCCTCAGACCTCTGACATAGTCTGTTGGGACCTGCTGCTGCTGCCACCACAGGGCCCTGGGCTCATGGTCCCATCCCAGTGGTGGTTACCTGTGCATCTGTCCACACACATGCACACAGAATGGGGAACCATCACCCCAAAGAGTCACAAGCAGACTCTTTTGTCCCATTGCCTATCCATTTTCCTGTCTGTTTTCTTCCTTGATCCACCTTGGTTTAATCTAAGTGAAATCCTGAGATCAAGATTCTGAGTAGCTTTGGGAAAATGTGATTTTTTATGTCAGGTGTAGTGGTTTTGGCACAGGGATTTCCAAAGGCTGTTCTGATGGTAAATGTCCTCATGTCCCTCCTTGTTGACTAAGTGTTAAGAGAGATTTCTGTACATGCTGTGTGCCTCTGAGGCTCTATTGGCATTGATAGATAACTCATGTATGAAAAGTATCAACTGACAACTTCGAGGCAAGAAACTAAGCTTTCAAAAAAATTAGTTTTCCTTCTTTTTTTTGTCCCCTAAAATCTGAAGACCACAGAAACAATGATTTAGTTGTAGGTCATGAAACCAGTAGAATGAAACTGCTACTTGTCTGCTAAAGTCTTCAGTGTACAGCTAAGCCTACCTCATGAGTATGTATCCTTGAAAAGTAGTCTTTAAAACACAGAGGATCTTTGAAATGCTGGTGGCAGCTCAAACCTATAAAGAACACCAATGGATCTCACCAACATCTGTTCTGAAATGTGTAAGCTTAAAACCAAAAGGCACAAATAATGTATTGTTCCAAAATCTACCACTAAGTTCTAGTAAACATTGAATTGATTTTCCTTTTTTCTCCTTTTTGCAGCTGCTAGTCTGATTCGAACTGTTTATTCATAGGATGAAAGAGATGTTTTTAAGTATTCTCAACAGTTCCAAGTGATTGATGTAAATTTAAAAAATGCTACTCTGATTTCAAGAGAGTTGCTAGGTAACGTGCATTTTGAAGATGAAATCTCCCACTGAGCTTGTCTTTGGCTGTATAATAAGAAGTATGTTATAGGGTATCCTGAGTTACAGATTATATGGATAAACTGTTAAATTTTTATGTATATAAATACATCTGCTGTGAACTTACTGAATACATGATTCATTCCAGTACCTCCATTTACTGATGAATAACAAGGTATTACTAAGTTCAAGAAAATGTGAAAACCAAATGAAAATGCCAAGTGCATGATAAAGATTTTTATTACAGCCTTCGTTTTATTTTCCTGGAACATAGAAGGATTATTTTTTCTTAGAAATGGATCTCTTTAAGATTTAATTTCAATATGATGTTCTGATTAGTATGTTTCTTTCTTTTATAAAGTTTAACAAAATTTAAAGCTCAAAAAAATGACAACAATTATACACTTAATTTTTCTGAAGAAGTTGATGTTTTTTGTCCCTTTAAAGTTATTGGCCAAAGTAACCAGAAAATCTGTGTTATCATGAAGGAATACCCAGTTTTAGCAATGGATATTTATTTGTATTAATGGCTGATGTTTTTTTCATGCTGATTTTATAGACTTGGGTGTGTTTGGTTACCTTGGAGTTAAATTTCAACTGCTTAGTCTTTAAAACACAAGTGGAAGCTACTTGTACGTATGGGGACAGAGTAGTAAACACTGTTCTGCGGGATGCTCAGGACTTGGGGGGAGGTTTATTGATTTTTGTTGCTGAAATATTTTACCAGGCAGCCTTTAAGCTTTCAGAAAAGTGAGTAATGCCTGTGAGTTATGACAGTAGTAAGTGATTTATTTCTTACTTATTTATTTATTACCTTAGAAGAAAGAGCAACCAGTTGCTGATAGAGCACATAGTGTGGATAGGGACTATCTGGCCCTTTGTTGCTGACATGATAATTAAAGACAGTGTGTAAGTACCCTAAGCAACACTTCATGATCTGAGCATATTTCAAAACTGTGTTTTTGCAGCTGACTTAAGAAAAGTAACTAACCTGTATTAATGATTTATAGTAAAGATGAGTTGTTGAGCTTACCACAAATTAGAAGATGCCTAATGTTCCTGAAAATATATATTTGTATTAGTATTACCAGATGACCCTTCGTTAGAGAGGTGTTGGTTAATGGCAGGCTGAGACAGATGTGTGACTACTCTAAGGCCCTTGTAGAGAAGAAAATTAATGTTGATTCATAATGAATTGGTGGATGCAAAAAAGAAAAATATTATTCGTTGTGTGAAGTATGAGGACAAAATAACAAAAAGGACATAACAGAGAGAAGTAATGAAAATGGGAAGGATGATTCAGCCTGTGTTTGTGCATTCTTCCTCAAGTGCAAGAACCTGTATTTGACTTAATTGAACTTCAGACAATTCTTCTCTGTCCATGTCTCTGACCTGTTGAGGCCCTTCTGAAGGGCTCACAGCACTCTGGGGTGTCAGCCCTCCTGTCAGGTTTGTGTTGTCAGTGAACGTACTGAGGAAGCATCTTCATTCAAGTCATTGATGAATACCTGAAACCATACTGGGCCCAGGACTGAACCTTGGGGGACACTAGTGACAGGACACTGTCCAAACCCTGTCCCACTTATTATGACACTATGGGATCTACTGTTCAGCCAGTTCTCAATCCACTTCGCTGTCCACTGATCCAGCCTGCACTTCTGCAGTTTTCCTATGAGGATGTTGTGCAAGACAGAAAACCTTGCTGAAGTCGAGCTAGAAAATACCCACTGCTCTCCCGTTATTCATCCTGCTAGTTGTTTTATTGTAGAAGGTAATGAGGTTGGTCAAGCATGATTTGCCATTAAGAAATCTTTGTTGCCTACTCCTGATTGCCTTCTTGTCATCTGTGTGGATAGAGATGGCCTCCAGAATGAGGCACTGCATCAGCTTTCCAAGGATTGAGGTGAGGCTGACTTTTTTTAAGACATCCACCAAAGGGTGGCCTTTGCTTTCTTCCAGTCCTCAGAGATCTTTTCTGATTCCCACAGCCTTTCAAAGATAATTCCAAGCAGCCTTGTTAGGGTGTCCATCAACTCTCTTTGAGCATCTTCGTGTAGCCAGTGTTTCCACTCCATTTAGCAATGGACCCACATTGTATCTTTTATTTTCCTCTTGTTATTGGTGCAGTTGAAGAATCCATTCTTGTCTTCCTTGTAATCTTTGTCCAGATTTCATTCCAGATGGTATTAAATTCCAGATCACCTCCAAGGTACTGATTCTTTGTATTTCCAAGTCAATGTTTATTAAGCAAAATCACAGAGCTGGTTGAGTTATCCAGTAGTGAAAGAATCACTTGCTAATTTAGCCTGTTAAAATATATTAATAAACCGGTTCTGGTTACTTAGCACCTGTAAGCAGTTAAAAAATGTTGAGTTATTAGAGGGGAAGAATTAGACTGCACGTTGCTCCAGCTTTGTGCTTTTTTATTTTGTCATTGCATATTGTCCTTGAAATTGTAAATTCTGTTCAAGAAGAGTATCTTACTTATGGGCTATCAAATTGATGTGCTTTTCAGCTGAGTTTCATTCATGTGAAAGGGAGAGTGTAGCTATATATATATATATGGAAAATATTAGAAGCAGGACTGTTGGTGATGGACTGTTTGGGCCAGTGGGCAGTATTGTGAGCAGTGGAATTGAGATTCCATTTCCACTTGAACAAATCTGTCAAAAACAAACATTATAATTATAGAAATCATAAGTATTTCTATAAGCCTTTATGAAGGGAACTAAAGTCACTTCTGGACTCCTAAGTGAGAGCCAGCTAACACCTAAATTCTTCTGCAGATGCTGCAGTGCTTCAAGAGCAGGGCTGGCTTGGAACTTTGCTTACAGCAATCCCAGACCACTGAAATGAAACAAATCTGTGCAGTGGCAGAGAACTTTTCTGTCATCACTTTTCCAGTTACAGAGGAAGCTGTAGATGCTGGTGGCTAAAGTATTGGCTTCAGAAGTAAATTGGATCGTGTGTGGATGATGGTTGAGAAGACAGACTTATGAACAAGATTCAGTGTCCTTTTTAATGGCACGTTTTAACCTAGCTTGTCAGAACTCATTCATTGATCACGAAATTAATTTGCAAAGGCCAAAATAGCAGAAAAGGACAAGAAGTGATGTAGTAAATAATATGCAATGTACATAATTATTTTTTTAAATTAAGGCATTCTGTGGTATTTCTACATACTGAGTAACTAATAAGATTTGTGAGGAGTAACTTATCATAGAAGAAAATGTCATCTCTGTTGAGAAGATAAAGACAAGGAGCAATTATATGCTTGCAAAAATCACTGAAAGAGTCTGAAGTAAAAACAAATACAAAACACTGATTAGGCTGGAGTATTGTGTGACTTCTAAAAGACTCTGATTATAACTTGCCACTGTGTTAATTTGCAAGTGGAATTATTGCAATTACATATATTAATTTTTTGAAAAAGGGTAGAGAACCACATATTTCTTCTAGATTGTTGTATCTATTTATAGTTTAATCTGGATGGAATCTCTACCAATTCTAAAACTTGAATATCTATAATTATCATAATATACCAGGAAATGAGGATCATAACAAGCATCTTGATTTACCTCTTCTAGCTAAGTGTACCGTGCCAGAACTCCTGACACTTTCTTCTGCCCCTTTTCTTCCCCTTCAGCACTTGGGGCTCCTGATTGGAGCCCGGACTGGATGTTGGGGGCTGATGCAGTAATCACACTGTGCTCTGACACTGAAAGCCTTGGCAAGCAAGGTTCAGGAAAACTTTTCCATGGTAAATGTTGAGATTTATTGACAGAGGCAACTAGTAATTCTCATACACCTTTATCTACCTATATCTCCTTCATTTTCCCTCTCTGCCTTCTTTTCTACTGGCCCTTTTGGGTTGGTTTATAGCTTCCATCTTCCCACAGATCACTTACATGTCCCACAATAGCATCTCTTCCCTCTGTAGTGTTGAGATCTTTTCTTTATCTCCTCTTCATCCCTTCAATATCCCCTACTGTTGCTCTGCTGTCCCTTGCCTATCCCTATCTCTTCTTGATTTCAACTCTGGTAGATTATGTACCTTATTTGTACCTTTTTATGTACCTTACTTTTATCTTGAAAATCTTTAGTCAACTGGCTTCAATTACCTACTGTTTGTAATTTCTTTTTGTGTCCATGCTATATGTGCTTTATGACCTTGCAAAACAATGATGTCATTTGCATATTTGGATTTAGCAGGGAAGTGATGGAAAACACTGTCTGCTTCCATAGCTGTAAAATAGGTGTCTTTTTCTCTTAAACAAATGCCAAAGTGCACTGAAGAGCTGAAGAAAGTCACATAGGATAAGGAAGAAAATGTAGACATTGTCCTAAAATGCATTTTTAGAGATTAAAGAATCCTTACAATTGGATGCTATAGAGAGACAGGTTTACCCTTGTGTCCTGGGAATACCTCTCATTCTAATGAAGCATCACGAGACACTGCAAGCCTCCAGAAGCACTCTGGCAGGTCCCTGTGTTGAAAATTGAATGTGCTTCCCATTCAGCAGCCAATGTCCCAGTTTTTTCCACCTCCTTTGGGAGGATTGCACTCCAGACAGCTCACCAGAAGTTGGTTTATTTTAATCTAGCAAAGGCTCTGTGGCGGTGACTGGCTCTTTTGGGACAGTGAACAGTCGAAAGGGACCTAAGTGTGTTAATGACCATTAGTTAGTAATTAAACATGGCATGGTTGCAGTTAAATGCCTGGTCATTTTATTACATATTTTAAAAATGTCTTTCTTGTTTACTGAAATTGTGATGCCTTGTTTGGAAGAAGAAAGACAGTGTACTGTGTAGACTGAAGGAAGTGTGTCTAGGTATGTAGTCCCTTTCTGCTTTTTCGGACGAGAAAAATGACTTGGCTGTTCATTTGTTTGGGAATGATTTTTAATTAGGCAGCAATACCCTTCTCACTCTGCAAAAAAAAAAGGCTGAGAGCTGTAAAGCAGAAGTAGATTGTGCTGCTGAGCACTGCAGCCCACGGTGCTGCCTCTGGCGCCGTGCTCAGATACGCCGGGACGACTCCTTGGGCGGCTGGGTGGTGACCGCGCACAGCTACACCACCTCACACACAGCAAGAGCCTGGTGCTGTCTCATCTCATCGCAGCCACTTCTGCCAAAACTCAGCAGAGCGATGTGAAACAGCTTCTCACCCACAAGCTGAGATGAATCAGGAGGGATGGCTGTGCTATATATACAGAACCTACTCACCCGAAACAAGTGAGAGTAGGGAAAGGATTTAAATCCTAGCAGGGTGGATATTTTTGTCTCTGAATAAAATGAAGTATTTCTAGCATTTACTGACACAATTTTTATTTACTTCAATTGGAGCTATTGTTCAAGCCTTTTTTTATTTTTACAGAGCCAGTAAAAAGGGATTTTTTGAGAACTAGAGAACATTGTATCTTTCCAAAATCAAACCTAAATTCTGCTGAAGAGAGGGAGGAGGGATCTTCCATCTATGACTATAATGTCATAACAGAACACGGTGCTCTTAAAAAGTCTCCTCTATCAATACACTTGAACACAGTTATTATCACCATGAGCTGCTGTGTAATTACCGTTGTTCCCTAAAGAGATCCTGTTTCTTCCCTATTTAATTATGTGCATTATTTCACTATAAGTATGCAATTTACTCATGTCATTTGGAAACAAATGTTTCAGGCAAGGCAGTGTCATATCATAAGGATGTCATAGCCAGGGCATAGCTGCTGGAAAAGTTTACAAAGTCATTTCTTAATCTAACCTACCACTATCTTCTGGATGAATCATACAGACACAGTAGTTCATACCCTGGTCAAGGTAGATGCCTGAAATAGTTGTGGATGTCCTTTGTGTGACAGAATCTGGAGAAACTTTAGTGCCAACAGAAGTGGGAAGGTAAAGATGTTTAGTAAATTTTTCTCCTTAGATCCAGCTACAGTAAGCAGATGTGTTTGTTGCCAATTTAAGAGCCTTTTTCTAGGGAATATATCTAAACAAATCTCAGTTCTGGGGAATCACTCTTTAGCTCATCTTTGTTTTGCTGAGCACAGTTTTCATCTAATAGCCATAACTGTGGGATCATATAGCTTTTAACTTTGTATTAAGGATTTATTCTGCTGAAAAAAAAAGGGAAAAAATGTGACATGCAACAGCTCCTGTAATTTCTGAGCCAGAAGATTTTCTTGTCATATTTCTTGTAATTTTCATGCATTATAAATTTATCAAAACACTCCTGAAAATCTGTTCTAATTAAAGTTCACTGTTTGAAGCATGTTCAAATGAACATCTTAGCATTATTCTGAGAAAGGCTGGACAAGTAAAAGGCCCCAATGGCCAAGACACATTCCTAGCTACCTCAGGAGGAGACATGAAACACATACACTGCAGCAGGCAGCAGCTCAGATGAGAGACTCTCTGTACTAAGGGCAGGATTTATCCCAACCATACTTAGGGAGTCAAGTGTATTTGTACCTGTGCTTTGTAATTTAAAATTGCCCCTTTCTTGGTGTTGGAGGTTAGAAACGGGGCAATTTCAAAACAAGATCTCAATTACCTGGATTTTGGAAATGAACAAATTAGTAAAAATTTTGACGTGGAAAGGGAAGGAGTCATGGTAAAAGGTGGACGTCACTGTCGGAGTCATCAGTTCCTGGCATGGGAGGCTGGAAAGCAGAAGCACTGAGATTACACCTTGCAAAAAGTGACAATGCAATTTTAGAATTATAGGATCATTTAGGTTGGAAAAGACCTCTTGAGATCATTGAGTCCAGCTGCTAACCCAGAACTGCCCAAGTCTACCACTAAACAATGTCCCTAATCTACAAGTCATCTTTTTTAGCATGCACTATGTCCTGGGATGCATATTACTGAAGGGTGTTTAAGTATGTGTAAGCATATTTTATAATGAAATAGTAACAAAATTAATACACCGAAGGGACTGGATGATACCAGCATGTGCCTGAGATACAATATTCTGTCAGTGATAGGCTGGAAGCTTTGCTTTGCATCAAGTTCTTAGTGAGTGCTAGAACAGAACCAATCAAGGAGCAAGAAAAAGGTGTGATGGATGTAAAGAATATATTTATATATTCATGACAAGAAATCCATCAAAAAACCTAGAGAATTGCACACTGCAAACATGATGACACATTTCCCTAAAGAAATAGATAATAGTCCCTAGCAAAAAACAAAAAGCTAGCAAAATATTCTGATTGAAAGGAGTAACAAATCTTACAGAATTGTCTGAAAAATTATTTATAAGATCTTCGAATATTCAAAAGAAGGTGCATACTTTTTTAGCTTGGTTTTAGTATATATACAGGCAGAGTTTCTCCCATATGGAAAGGAGACACCTTTGAAAACAGCATTGCAATAATGATTATATTCAGTATTTAAAAGGAAAGTCGTAAAAAATAAAACCACCTTTGTGAAGGACCATTAATTGTATATTAAAAATTTAAAATAGTGATATACAAGACAAAATGAACCTGAAAGATGTACTTCAATTTCACTGCAGTCTTTTTTTTACAGACTTTGAAGTAATGAAGTGAAATGTAATATTTGCTAAAGAAGGATAGAATCCAGAGGAGAGGTGTAAAAAAGGATGTTTGGTTTTAACATTTACTATATTATCTATCACCAGAAAATCCGAGTACTCCACAACAGAGTGCTCTCTGAATAACAGAGATCATTAATTTGATCCAGAAATTCTGATGAAGCATTTATTATTCAAAAGATTCTCTCCTATACTAACTCTTAAGTATTCAGTTTAGTCAAATAATCTGCTAGGCCAGATGTGATATGAGATAAAGCCTTATGTCAGAATTATTCACTCTCTCTTCTTTCTCTGTAACAGGCATTTTTATTTCTCTGAATGATGGTATTACCATGCACAATTCCTTTTGAGATAATGGCTGAACAGAAGATAACCATTTGGTTTTTCATTTATCATCTTATTACACCCTGTTTTGTCTACTCCCTGGCAGGTAAGATGATCTCCTGTGTTAATTCATTAAAGTAACTGTTGTGAGTTTTAAATGTTTCAAGGACATGTGGAATGTTTTTATGGCTTTAATGTATTTGTGCAGATACAGCAAACTGCTAAATGTGAACAATGAAACTGGCAGGAAGTGTATTTATTAGAATGGCTGCCATAATAAAAAGTCTGAAAAAAGACAGATCTGGACTTTAAATTTGGCCTTGTCTAATTTGATATACAGAATGGAATCTTCCTCTAGATTATAAAAAGTAAATCCGTTGTCTATTGTGCACAGATGATCAACATGCTTAGAATAATAGAAAACAAAATTCTATATTATTGACACCATCTAGAATTAATAATTTTTCAGAAGCCCAGTGTAATGGTGGCTTTCATAATACAGTAGGGTAGTTCTGCATATTCTGAATTCAATTTTTTATTAAAAATTATAATTTTTTTCATAAATAGCAGTTGGGCCATAAATAAAACATTCTGGAGTCATATTTCTAGGATCTGCATTCAGAGGAATGTTTGCAATTGAAATTTTAGTTCTATTTTAAGAGATAGAGGGAGGTCCGTGAAAAGGCAAAATTCCAAATCTTCCAAACATCTTTGAGATTTGTAAAGCTTATTTCAGATTTCCATGCCAATTTAAATGAATGCAGGGTTTTAGTTGCTGCGATGAATTTTACTCTTAGTGTAAACAGAGCATGCACAAAATATCGACCAATATTTGAAAAGTGCAAAGATTGTGTTCTAATGTTTTGGTTAATTTCTAAGTAGGGAGAGACCTTACTATTGAGTCAAAAAATGTGATTTATACTGTAATGTAAGCTCATTGCCTTTTAGAAATTAGTCCCGAGCTCCCAGGACTGATTTCTGGATTAGCAGGAACATTACTTTGTTCTGTGGTTTTGAATGCTGTTCTTTACTCCACATCTGAGTTTAATGGAGGATTCACTGATGCCTAATAAAAATCAATACCTTCACAATGTATTTGCTGTGTATTTCAAGAGCTTTTTTCTTTATTAAGATAGGAGGCTTTTTGATAGCACCAAAATTAAATTTAAACTCACCACTTTAATTCATACTGGGCTTTCCCTGAAAGAATAAAAATAAGAGTAAAAAAAAGACTGTGAAGTGCTATAAGTAATGTTACACACGTGATTTTGCTCTGGACCTGTTGACATCAAACAAAACAATCAGCTGCAGTAACCAAACAAGTGGTGTACACTGGTTGATAAAAGAGGTGAGTCAATCAAGGAGAACAAATGTTCAGGTAATTTCTTGACAGGCAGGATCAAATGCTTAGTGTTATTGTATATTCTGCACATCACTGTTGTGCCCATTAGCCAAAAAAACCTTGGCACCAGAATGTAGCTGCTGGCAAGTGCCTGGGAATGGCATTGGAAGGTTGTGTGCTGTGAGGGTCACAACTAAGTGACATAGGAAGAACAAAGTGGGCTATCATGACTCTGCATGCAGCGTGGGTACACACTGACATTGTCGTAGGTTCGTTTGAGCTCTCACTGCACTGCTCTTGGCACTCTCAGATTCCCACAGCAAAACAGGAGCCATTGCTGTGAAGGATTGTGAATCCAGGGCAGGTTGTAGTAGTGCTGTTACCATTCAAAGAACGGTATCTTACCTTCTGGCTTAGCAAATTTTCCTGCTTGCATTGTTCATCAAAAGCCAAAGACCTGTGACCATCTCTAAAGGTGTGGCACTACCCTCCAGTGTGGAAGATTCCTTGTTGTATGTAATCAGAGGGTGTTTGTTACTGCATTGTATTACTCCAAGGCTGAGTAGTGCAATGCTCTCTGCTCCTGAACCTGCTCTACTTCACGTAAATCATTAAATATCCATTTGAGTGGAGAGAAAATCTGCTTCTGTCATCTGGGGTTTATGGCTCCAATCTAGGTTATATAAATCTCGTGTTGCAGTCTTTGCTCAGCCCCAGCATTTGAATCTTGCTGGAGGGTTTCTCATTTCAAATGGGTGTGAGAGCTGCTGGCAGTCTTAGCAAATTTTCCTTTTGAATATATTTCTTGGCAATGAAAATGCCATTGTATTAAGAAAATAAGTATCTGCAGTAAACAACATGAAATATAACATTGCTTGGGAATGTTCTCAGTGTGGTTAAAAAAGTGAAAGAAACTGAGGAGAAAGAAGGTGCACAAGTAGAGTGATCAAGTTCTAGGAGGTGTTCTTTCACATGTGATGTTATCAAGGGGAATGCTGGCAGTGTCAACAGTCATGGAGGACTGGGAGCAGTTTTTGAGTAAAGATCATGAGTTCTCATTTAAATAGCAAGACAGACCAAGTTCCAGAGTGAAGAGACAAGTTAACTGGAAGTAGATGTTGAAAGCACAGTATTTAAGAAGTTCTTTTAGCACCTTTTAGCAAAACACTTTCTCTAGAAGTATATTTGTCTCCTCTTGCCTTCTGTGTTGCTGGATCAACAGTTCTAGGTGGTTCTACTCTGTAAATTGCCTTTGGCAAACTCATCTGTGACTCTGTAGTCTAGATTTTTGCAATCCATGCTTCCTAAACAGACCTGCTATTATATTAACTGCTCTGGACCCAGGAAACTGATAGCTTGCGGATGCATTGTGTTTTGAGATGTCTCACCCTATGGATGTGCCCAAGTTCAAAGATACCAGCCAAAAAACCTGAAAGTATTCAAACTCATATATTTGACTGAGTGTTGAAAGCTTTCAGACTTTAACAGCTAGAAGTATTTGGGAAACAGAGCTAGCAACCTGAAGCTATACTGACTTGAGAAGTTCTGAATTGGGCCTGAAGTGATGACAGATATTCTGAGACTCCAAAAGCTGAGGGGTTTTATTTTTCAAATTGTTATTTTTCTCACTGCAGGAAATTCTAAAAAAAAAAAATTCCCAAAGTGAAATATGTATGTTTTTAGAAATGTAGAATTTGCTTTGGAGTAAACACCTTGGTTTTTTAGCCAGTTCTATTTTGTGGTAATCAAAGGCAGAAATTGAGAACTGTTGTATTGACTGGCCGTTTCGCAGCAGTGGTGAATGTGCACTTACTTAACTAAAGGGAAGCAAAGATTTTATGGAACAGTGCATCAGAGGTATAGGCAGAGATCATCTTCTGCAATGAGGCAGGAACAGTATTTATTTTCCAGGTAAATTAGTGCTTGAAATGCAGTCTTGCAGATATAAACTGGTGAAAAAGCCATAAATAATTTGGTCTTCCACTTACTGATAGAACAGACAGTTGTTACAAGGGTTGCTTTTCAGAGTGCACTTTGAATAGTGCAAGGCAAATGAGAATAGCAAATCACTCCTCAGGAAGTATGTCAGTGATTGTCAGTCCACTGCCAAAAATTTTATTTCATGCATATTTCTGATAATATTTGACTCTTCTCCACTTCCCCCTGAAATTTTTCCAATGCACTTCCAAATTACCTTTGACTCCCCGTTAGATTCATGTCCTGTTGCTAAGTCTGAATTTTAAACTTTTCTGTCATCTGCTACTTCCAATATAAATCAGTGAACTAAAGTGTTTCTTCATTTGGGACACAAATCTGTCACCAAAAGAATTACGATTGTTTATCAGCTACAGCTTGTTTTGTTCTTCCAAAAGACTAATCAAAAACTGCAAAGACCCTGTATTTTAGTGTGCTTAATGGATAGTAGAATACATTTGGCTGTGAAAGGAATCAATAGAGAAAAATGTCCCTTTGATATTTTATTTCTCATAAAACTGTTCTAATTTTTAGCTTGGCATTTGATAGTGCAGAACCAGACGGTATGTGAGTTTGGGTCAGATCATACCTTAGAAGGCAGCTTGTCACTCTAGTGAACTATTCTGAATTCTGCAAAATGAAGCAATAGTCCAGGAGTAAAAATGTCAAAAGCCCTTCTGCTTTTTAGGCAGCCAAATTTCCAGAAATCGCAAGGAACTGAAATTTTAGAGAAGGCTGGTGAAGCAAGAAAGCCAGTAAGATGCAGAGCCTCTCAGTGCAAGGCAGTTGTTTTGATGAATACATGGGGTTGCTGTTAGACAGCATGCTGAATTTCTGAGTGTATTGCTGGTATTTCATATACACCAGGAAGGCTTGTGTGGGGAGATTTTGCAAAATAACTACTGCACTTTAGCTGCATCCCTAATTTGCCCTTCACTGTCTTTCCCGTGGGATCAGCATGTTAGGCTCTTCAGTCACTTTTGAAGTAACACTAAGATTTTTAAAGGAAGAACCACCTAAAAATTTTAATATTGAATAGACAAATGGGAATATGTTTAAGATACAATAAGTAGTATTGGCTGACATTCCTCTTGACAGTATGAGAAGACAAGAAAACTGTACCCTGTTAGACACAAGTGGAGAAACTTGCTCTGCCAGAGGCTGGAGCTTTTCATACTTGAAACTTGTTGTAAAACAGAAACTACATCATTAACTATACGGCTCTTCAATGTCCTCACTGGCACATAGGAAATAGAAGTAATTCTTCTGCTCCTTTGGGTCCAGAAAAATAGAAGCACCCTTCCCAAAGACAATCTTAGTCTATCATATAATATCAAGTGGGAGTGCTGGAGTGGTTACCTTTTCTGTTTGAGTGCTGACTGGCTCTTGGAAAATGATTTCCCTTTAGTATCTTGATGACTTACACTTATGATGTGCCCCTCTCTTCTCCATCATGGTGATGCTATGTTATAAAGTTTTTCACCATGAACTCATTACTGCTTTAGCACATAAGCTTCCCATGAATGCCAAGTACAACTTTTCCCACATGATTGAAAGAAGTAAAAAAAATAGTTAAGCCCCAAAACCTTAAATTATTCATGCTTGGACATTTTCCAGAACAGTAGGTTCAAAAAGGCATTTCTGAACTGAGGGCTAGAATCTACATTATTTAAAGCTTTTTATCACAGCATACAGAATTATTCACATTTTCTAAAGAGATATAATAATTTTCTTCCAAAAAAATAAGAGTATAGATATACTTAATATCTGTTTACCTTGTCTGTCTTGTCCCTACTTGGATCTTAGAAGACCATTTCATGCTACTGCTGAGTGTCTGACATTCATAAATAAATAATCCTACGTGTTTGGTGATCACAGTGCTCAGAAATGTGGAAGTGCCCTGTTTATGTTTCTGCATGCCTGGTAGAGATACTTTGGCTCATTCCCAGACCATCTCGTTTCTGAGCATGAGCTTCTCAGACACGAGAGGGTCCTCGTTTCTCTGACATACTGAAAACAGTACAAGATCTACTTCTAAATATCAAATGGTTTCTGGTCTTGCAAGGCTAATGCAGAGCCTGGCAACTTATTTAAACTGATGATGAATGACTCCAAGTCTCTTACATTCAGCATCCTTTAGCACTCAGGGTTAATCTAGCCATGCATCACGTCAACAGATCTTTGTCCCTCTCTCGTGTTAAAGTATGGAACTGGATACAACACTTTCGGGTAGATCAATACTCACACCCACCGGCTGTCTTGGGCAGCCACTTTTGGCAACATTAAGTGCCAGAGAAACAGATAGGTGTACAGGAAGCAGAAAGAGAAGGGGAAGACTCGTTAGAAAATGTCACTTAGAAGAATGGATGACAGGATCATCTTCCAGAGAGAGATTCTTACGCAGGATATGTAATCTCATCAGCTGAGAAAATATTTTCTTGACCTTTGCACAGACTTCCTGATACATTTTAGCACTATTGAAATATCTGAATTTTTTTTTTCAGAATTCACTGAAGAATGCCTCTAATAGTCCGGTGATAGCTTCTGTGCCCTTTTAAATAGAAATCACAAGAAATTTACCCAAAACATAGGGCACTGTTTGGGAGGTCTGATAGTCTATCCTGTTGTCTAAAGCAGGACCCAAACATAGGAAATGTGTCCTTCATCACATCCTCAGTTTGTTTAATGCATCCATTTTCTTCTTCTTTCTCAACTTCTCTTTTTCATGTAGGTACAACTTCAGTGAGCTGATGCTTTTCCTTGTACTCTTAGTCTTCCCTTTGTCGCTCTCCAAATTTTTCATGCAGTACTTCACTTAAAATGTGAACATTTCTTGCAGATCTTGTCACAACCCCTTTCTCTTCTCTTTTCTCCCATTTGCTGTTTCATATCACTGGTCCATGCTCACCTTGTGTTTGAGAATTGAAGGTTTATTGTTTGCCATACGTGAGATTCAGTGTGCACATCTTGTTCTGCTCAGACAGGTGACTGAAACCAGATTCGTAATACATTGCAGCAGAAGTGCCTTTATAAAGCACGTTTCATAGGTATGAGAAGCAGGTGTTCACTCAGTATAATTAATAGTGCTGGCAGCATTAAAAATGCATGCCATGAAATGCCTAAGTGCTCTGTAACATCATTTGAGTCCTCAGGTGAAGAGTCAGCTGCATATGATATGGCTATTTGCTGCTAGAGGCTGTGTTGTATTCCTATTTAAGAACTGCACAGAACATGCCATCAGGTTTCTGGCTTGGTCATTCCAGTCTCTGAGCAAGTATGTGAATCTTGCCTTTTCAGTCTGAAATTAGTTCTTCTTTTAGTCTAGCAATATGTAGATTTTTACATCATGTTGTGCTTTAAAATATGAAAGAAAGCAGACCATTGATCGAAAGATCTGCCTTTCTAGCTGCTGTTCTTTGCCTCTTTGAAAGAGTTCTCATTACATGAATTAGTTTCTTAAAATTAGGTTGCCTGACCATAAATCTCACAACATAACAGTGTCTTCTGTACCTGCTCCTGTCCAAGGAAAATGGTGACTTTCTTACCCCAGATTTGAAGTCAAAAGGTAACTTTTTATTTGCAGTCTTCTAATGCTGTAATCCAGTGTCCATCTGTGAATAGGGAATTTAGAAACAATAAAAAAGATGTCTGCAGAAAGTGTTTTATGTATATGTGGCATTTTTACACAGGTATAATTCATATTCCTTAGGTGTATAGGAAACTCTTCTTTTATAGGTTTCTAAAACTGTCTAATTTAGTCTAAAATGTTTTTAGGACCAAACACAGGATTTTTAAGGATATGAGTACAAAGTCATAATTTGATTTAAGAACATTCATCCTTTACATTGCCAGTTTATTTACTGATCTGAGAAGATTTTTTAAATTACAAGACATATAGCAAATTTTTATAGGCAGCACAGATATTACTACGAAATGTTAGAATATTTCCATCCTTAACCATTGCTTTTGAGTTAGATTATTCAGCCATCTCTGAAGATCCTATTCGTTAAAACTGTGCTTGTTTTGTTTGTTTCCCTTGTATTTCTAGATTCTTGCAGTCATTTTACAAGTCTCTGGCATCTCTAGGATTTGGAGCAAGGCTCTGAACTTGAATGGAAAGTGAACCTGTTAGCAGTCATGTACTCCTTTGTTCTCCCATTAATTTGCTTACAGGTGTCCATGCTGTTACTTCTGTCTCAGTAGAGATTTGAGAGAATTAGACGACTGTATTGTCTAAAAATGTTATCTATTTGGAGCATCCACTTCCTCCTCACACAATCATTCTGTACCTAGAATGCATATTTAACATTTTCACAGAAAAAAACCCCAGTTACATCCTGGATTTCCTGAGAAGAATTTTCCCAGAACATTCCACCTTTACTCTTGGTCTTGCTTCTTAGACACCAAAGAGCAACCTTGTATGCTTGGAGGAGATAAAGGAGAAGGCAGTGCAGCAGGGGTGGGCAGACCCTACCAACAGCATCCACAAATGAAGGATAAAGATGAAAAAATACCGTTTGTGTTCAAACCTGTTTTGCATTTATTCACCTTTAGGTGCTTGACTTTGCAAACTGAAATTATTTTCAGTGTAGGACCTTTTTTAAATTGTATTTTGGAGTGTAGAGGCTAATACATACCTCAGCTTAAAAGGAAAGATGGGTGTGATCTTCAAACAATGTAATTTTCAGCTTTGATACCCAACATAAGGGTTTTTTTTTGTCTGATGTAGTAAAGATTCTTTCTAAATACATAAAATCATTGGAGATGATTAGGCTATAAGGTCAGGAATAAATATGGGTAGTTGTTTTGGATGTGGGCCTTTTTGATCAGAATTTATTGTTCTCTGTGAAATAAGTTGGTCTCACTGTATTTCTAAGGGATATATATTCAGTTCCTAATTATCTTCACATTTGGCTTAAACAGTGACAAATAATAAATTTCATCCAAGAAGGCACACAAGGTAGTTCTAGAGGAACAAAGTGTGAGTTACTTAGGTTCTCAGAAGGCAGGAGTCAGTGAAGGACAGAGCATTTTTGTTACCCATACTGTTCAGTTTTGCTGAAGCACATAGAATTTAACTTTGTTGACTCATTATTTTGCCTTCACATTTTGATTCTTGAATGTGTGATGCAAATTCATTTCCAGTTTGACTTCTAATTAAAAAAGTGATTAATTTGAAACTCTGTTCTGTTTTCAGAGGAAGGAAACAAAGGTTATGGACCCGTTTTTGAGGAGCAACCTATTGATACCATCTATCCAGAGGAATCTTCCGATGGGCAAGTTTCCATGAACTGCAGAGCTCGGGCAATTCCTTTTCCTACTTACAGGTAACATCTCCTGTTTTGATTTTCAGATCTTGCATGTTTTATTCAGCAGCTATTTCAGATTGTGTTATTAAATGATTGACTGTCTTAAAAGGTTGGAGCAAAGACTTCAAGGTGGGAAAAAATAGGGAGATACACAATTTTTGAGTAAGACAACCTTGATTGGATTTGCCAAACTGTCTATTCAGTGTTAAAGACAATATATTAATATATATAAAATATTAAATATTTTCAGCTTTTGAAAGAAATACTGTTCCATATGAATTTTTTTTTTAAGTGACCTTTCAAAAAGATTAAGAGGCTATCTTTCCAGCTTATGCTGAGGTTGACTGAGATTTGAGTGTTTGTTCTTTTTGACTCAGAATGGCTTTTTTTATTCTATTTTACTTTGAAAGGAGAAGTATTGATTATTGAACCTGGATATTCTACATCCCATGTTGCTTTTGCATCCACCGTGTTGCAGAGCAGTGATCAAAAATGTGTCAGCTATGCTACTGAAGACATGAAAAGCTTCATTCTGAAAAAACAATTCAACTACTTGTAATACAGGTTCCCACGTGACTTCTTTCACAATAATTATATTATTGTAGAAGGCTATATTTTGTTGTGCATTCATATGAGTTTGTCAACCATTATCTACTCATTGTGTAAAGAGAAATGAACTATATGTAAATATGTTACTGTATTGCTGTCAACTATGGTATACCTCCATCAAAACAGCTTATTTCATCTTCCTTGCTGCTTTTAAAAATATGTTAACAGGTTATCTACCTGTACAGAACCACCGGTTGAATATGATCCTGCTGAATGACATTTTGTTGCACTTACTTCCTCTTGCCAGACTTGGAAAGTGTGGAGGGATTACACATGCTAAGATCTGATACCCTTTGATGTACTTGCCCATCCCTTCCAGTTGGCCCAGAGACTCCCCCAGCCCCGTCTGCAAGACTGTAAACACACCATCTATAGATGATTACAGATTCTAAATAAATTTTGATATTCTTTTTCTTTTGTGGGCTCAGCAAAATCTGAACTAGCAAAATCACTCACAAAGAATTGCATTGCCCCTCCAGGGCTTCTCTGTCTAGGAACAGATCTGGCAGTTAGCACTGATAGGTGATGTGATGATAATTGCAGTACAGAATAAGGCCACTTTTCTTATTTCCTGACACATTATTTTTAATATACCTCTATATGTTATCTTCATCTCAGCCCTCTAACAGTTATTGAGCCACAGTTATTCTATCTCAGAGGTAATAAGTCCTTCCTGGTATTTTCATTGCAGGATGAGCTGTCCTCAGGACATTTATACCTAGATATTTTTGAACAGAGGATATATTTATTTTTTCTAACACAGACATACAGTGTGTCTCACAGGACTGAAGGGATACCTCTAGAATTCTATAAGATCAAAATGCTATTTGCTCCATCTTTAAAATTATTCTATTCCATTAATTTTTTTAATTTTTTGTTTGTTCACACCACTCTTATATTGTTTTTTTCTATGACAATTGCAAGTTCCATTTCCAAATGAGAACTCTGCATATTTTGGTACGTCTTCAATAGTGAATGAACAGCTCGTGTGTGTGTTACCATTATATATATGCCTAACCTTACCTTATGAAAAAAGAAAATATTTAGGCAGAAATAATTTTGTGATCTTTAAATGTATTAAAATTCCATCTTTGCTATTTGTGCATAGGAACCAGCAGTTCCTTTCTAAGGTAATGGGCTCCCTCTTGTGGACACACACAAATATAAATCAGGAGTACTGGTACCCACTCCGTGTTTTCTAACATTTCTTAAAATAAGTAGAAATTAGTCAGAACTGGGCTGCCAGCTTCTGTCTTAATCCCTCAAGTGAAAATTGTGGTGGTTCAGTGAATTGTCTGTGGGGCTTTTACCATAACTAAGGGAAGAATGTCCAGCAATTTACTGAAGTAGTATGGTAAGTAGGTCTTATTTGAAGCATAGAGTTTTTGCACTGAACTTTACTGGCACATTATGTTTTATAAACATTTTCATTATTTGCAGCAGGTTTACAAAAATCTCTCATTACCCCATACTTTAAAATTGCAGAGGGAGTATATTTTTATCCAGTCTGGCCTTAGATATTTATTGGAAATATGTTTTAAATCCATGTGTTTGGTGTCTGTCTATCTCATTCTCAGCTTGCTCAAGCATCTCTTACTGCTTGGCCAGCAACTATGTTTTAACAAACTATGTCACATCTCTAAGAAGGAAGAATTGACATTTTTATGTTTAAAAGACCTCTGGAGTTCAGATCTGTGCCTCTTTCTGAAGGAAAACTTATAACTTGAATAGAATTATATTAATAACTTCCTGCATATTTTTTCAGAATTTATGAGTTATTTTTCACATCATACTTCTTACCAGGTTTGCTTTTTGGGGCCAAATCTTACATCTGGCTTTTCTTTTTTTTAATAGGTGGAAACTCAACAACTGGGATATTGATTTAACAAAGGAGCGCTACAGTATGGTGGGGGGCAGACTTGTTATCAATAATCCAGAGAAATCAAAGGATGCTGGAAAATACGTGTGTGTAGTGTCGAATATCTTTGGAACTGTCAGAAGCAGTGAAGCCACTCTGCGTTTTGGATGTAAGCTCTTTATGTCAGAGTATAGAAAAATTGTGGTTAGCTTGGAATGCCCAGTGTTTTACACTGTGGTGTATTCTGCTGACGTGTGCTGTTATCTCTATTACTTTGTAAAACAGTATCATAAGTGCCTTAGTCTGCAGAGATTGACACAAAATAAGTTTGTAAGCATTTTATGTTCTTTAGCATTCAGCTGATGTAACATAAAAGCCTTCCCAGTGAGTTATTGATAAATTATTAATTGAAGAGACTCATGGAGCCAGATCTGGAGATAATAATGTCCAGACTCTTTTAAAATCATCCTAGGACCTGGGGGGAAATAGTCACAGAAGAAAGACTCGAGTGAGGGCATATGGTGATGAGGTGCAGTGCAAATACAGCTGCAGGAGGAAGGCGCAGCACTTGCTAGTAAAGGATGGCCCAACTCCTAGGCTACAATGAAAAAACATTGCTGGGGGGAATTCCTGTCAACTACTGACAGTCGTGAGCTAGTCTTGTGAAGACATGCACATGTACAGACCTGCACATCACCAAAAACATGAATTCTAAAAAATTGATGCACTAAGTGAAGACTAATGCAAAAGACAGTGTTTGGGATTTTTCTTTTATTTTGCCTTAAGTTGCCTTCTCCTTGGATGTATTTTATCATCAGAGGGCAAAAATGGAAGCCCAAAAAAAAAAAGGAATCCACTCTAACTGAGGTCCTTTCACAAAGCCCTAGGTGCCCTGACAGTAAAGATTTATTGCCCTTCTTGTCTTTAATCAGGCTCCGTAAGTAAAGTTCACTCCTTGCTGTAGAAGATCAGACATGTAGTGAAAGCTTCAGCTTTCTGATAGTACTTGTGAGACTGTGGGACCACAAATACTAGGGGAAATCAGAAGTGATGCATCGATATAGTCTTAGTTTGTATTTACCCAGTGAACATTCTAGGAAAAAAATTGAAGGCCAAGTTCTTACTTCCTTTAAATGGAGAACATCAGCATTCCATTTATGGGATATTTCTTTATACTTAAAACAGGCTTCAATCATGTCAGTCCTGAATAATCAGTAGGATAAAAAAATTAAACTAATAAACCTACTTGATGAAAAAAATAGAACCAAAACATGTTTTTTGCCTACCAGCTCACTGGATGCATGAGCTGAATGTTGATAGTGTACTGAAAAATTATGCTGAACAGAAGCCTAATATACAATGTTTCAATATGTAAACTAAAATAGGGTAAAGAGGTAAGGAATAGTGAAAAGACAGCTGGAAACTGATAAATATCTGTTTAAAAAGGCCTACTTTCATTCTTTATACTGTTGTATTTCTTCCTTTCTCCTTTTTAATGGTCACCTATAAAAAACATTTCTCTCTACAATCACTGTTTCTGAAGAACTGAATAGACTTGCTAAAATCAATATAGAAAATATCTGATCTTTAGTGTGAGTTTTTTTTCTTTTGCTTATGCATAAACTGATTGAAAAATGTCAACCACCATTTAGAAGAGTTCAAAAGTGTTGACCAACTGTAATTTTGTTTTGCTGTCAAATTTACTGAAACTGTGGAACAAACCCCATTTTCTCTCATATACTTTATCAATTAGTCTATCTGAGAATATTGTACATACTTTTCAGATCCCGTGCCTTAAAACTCATTAAAATATTTTAAACCTAACTACTCTTAGGGATAAAGTCTGCATCACTTTTTTTCTTTCCCCTGGCATTTACAATTATGATGACAAAAATAATGTAAAAAAAAAAAAAAAAGATTCATTAGGTCATGTAAATAGGCAAAATTGCCATTAGGGTCAGCAAGTTTCTATCTGCCATATATTGATATATTTCTACACTAATCTCTACAGGACTGAAAGTAATGATAATAATAAAAAGTTACAGTAGTAAAAATCTCTATTCTCCTCCCCTTGCTTTTTTAAAAACTAGATCTGGATCCCTTTCCACCTGAGGAACGTTATGAGGTTAAAGTGCGAGAAGGTGTTGGAGCAGTGCTTCTTTGTGAGCCTCCTTCTCACTACCCAGGTAATTCAGCTAAAGTGCTTCATTTTCAACGTCTTAAATGATAAATTAATATTTATTTTTGCAAGTTTCCTTTATATTTACTTAAGCAGTTTCTTTGTGCAGCTTGAGAATTACATTTAGGTTAGGTTTCTGTTTCGAATATGTTTGCTGTTGACCACTCATTCCACCTAGCAAAGTCACCTCAACTGCTATGATCATGGGCTTCTGTTAAATCATAGAACAGCAGAAGTACCCCCAGAGGGTCAGAGATGGGGTTATTTATTCTTTGGAAGTGACTTTTTCTCATCATTAGCTACTGAAGAGCTCTGCAGGGATTATACCTGTAATCTTAAGCATCTGGAATTCCATCATGAGGGGTGAAATTGTCTGTTAGCATCTCTTCTCGCTTGTAAAATGGAATAATGATTTAGTTTTCAAGCTCAGTTTAAGCATTGCAAGGAACTGAAGAATGGAGACATACTGCTAGTTAAAATATTCTAAGGTTTTGTCTAAACCAGCTTCTCAGTTGCATAAGGTCAAGACCCAGCTGCTTCTCTCATCCCATCCCACTCCAGTTCCTGTGGCATGGATGTGCCCAGGGCAAGGTGTGCACACTGTAGCCAGGTCCCCAGTAACCTGCCCTGACAGCAGCAGTGCCCAGTGTTCAGTGCAGGCAGGAATGAGCTGGCAGCTGAGACATGTATAAATCTCTCTCACATAGCTGCCTCTCTGAAAAAAATTATCTATAACCTAGAAATCAGAGTCAAGTGATTTATATGCAGACAGTATTCTGTGGTTTAAATAGCTGTTAGTGTTGAGTTTTAATATTGACTAAAATATTTTCCTCCAGATGGCCTCAGTTATCGCTGGCTTCTAAATGAGTTCCCAGTGTTCATTGCTTTGGACAAACGACGATTTGTGTCACAGATGAATGGCAATCTCTACATTGCAAATGTGGAAGCATCAGATAAGGGCAATTACTCATGTTTTGTGTCCAGCCCTTCGATAACAAAGAGTGTATTCAGTAAATTCATTCCACTTATTCCACAATCTGATCGTAAGTATTTATTGGAAATACTATGCACAGCATTTTAACAGTTTGTATTATAATTTTGCTAATTCATAACTACTTTCATTTCTGTAATTAGAATTATTTGACAAGTTATAATGGCTAGTGCACAATGTTACTTGGTGTTTCAGATGCAGAGGTACAAATCATTCCCATCCACAGTGAAAACTTTGTGAAAGAAAACTCCATGGATTAATTCACAATTTTCCTTTCAAATCATTGAGAAGAGAGTTCTTATCCCTAGAATCACCATCTCTTTTATGTGATAAACCCCTGATCTCATCCCAAAATCTTCAATATCTTTTCTAGTCTTGGCATTGGTTCAAAGGAGTATGACTGTAAAGCAGAAACTTCATGTAAATGTTGATGAACACCTTCAGGATTTACTTTTTCCCCCCCAGAAAATCCCCTATGAAAGAGGAAAATCCTTTTCCCCTGATGAAACTTCCTATCCAACAGTGGCTTAAGAGCTTTTTGTCTCACAGTCAATCTCCTAAGTCACCTCTGTGGCTTTGTGTTAGTGGATTATTTTTTTGAAGAAACAGAGTCACCTCTGTTTCTTCAGGAGAACTGCATGTTTTCCACCTAGGAACCAAATTCCCTCTTGCCACTTCAGACTGTCAATCTCTAGATTCTCCTAAACTGATCATCAATTTTTCAGCAACTCTTTTATCTGTAGAATTTTCCATATTACAGATTGAATTCGTATAATTTCAAGTTAGCCATCTTTGACCAAATATTCCATTTTTCACACTGCTATCTTCATCTAGAACTGCAAGAGGGTTCCTACAGGGATACCTAGTAGAATGATTTGATTACATTTACATCCCTGTGTGCTCATTAAACTGTAGATGTCCTTGCTCTAGCTCCTTCATACCATTACTGAGGTAAAATTGAGCTTAAATTCAAAATAACACAAAATATTGTATCCAGTAAAAAACCTGTGGAAATCAGACTCAGATTTTTGTCTACCACACACAAAGTACATCATCATGCTTCAAATGCAATTAGAAATTCTGTAAAAAATGTTAGGATTTGTCATCCCAACAAAGATAAGTATTTTCTGAGTAAAACAATTATGCCTTACTAGTAAAAGTTCAGTGCTTAGTCAGACTTTATGAATTGACAGGCTGTTTATTCAATGTGAAGAAGAATTTTGTCTGGCATTTTAAGAGAAATTTTATTAACTGTGGAAATTTTAACAGCTCTATAACTTTCTGACATGCCTTTTCTTGGAATCTTTTTTTTTCATATTAGGAGCAAAAGTGTATCCTGCTGATATCAAGGTGAAGTTCCCGGACACGTATGCTCTCCTGGGGCAAAATGTGACACTGGAGTGTTTTGCTCTTGGAAAGTAAGTGTGTACAAAAAAGTTACTGTACAGCACGAATTGCTTTCATATTTCAGGGAATGAAAATACCTATTTCATGATCAAATGCTCTTTTTGTAGTCTGCAATTTAACCGCCAGTTGTTGAACACGCTGATTTGTACTTTACTGTACCTTTTCAAGTCCGGTTCCTGAACTCAGATGGAGTAAATACCTTGAACCCTTGCCAGCCTCTGCTGAGATAAGCATGTCTGGTGCAGTTCTTAAGATCTTCAATATTCAGTATGAAGATGAAGGGCTTTATGAGTGTGAAGCTGAAAACTATAAAGGAAAAGATAAACATCAAGCAAGAGTTTACGTACAAGGTAGGAAGAACAATTTTATTCTTGACGATCTGTGTTGCTTTTACTTATGTTGGAAATGTCTCTGTTTTCACAGATGATGTCAGTGTTGATTCGTACTATCATCCTCACACACTGCTGTTCAACCTAATAGAGCAGCATCAAAATTCTTGCATTAAATGCCAGGCATGATGTTTATTAATTGAAAGACTACTCAATTTGTCTGGTTATGATAGCTGGTATATACACATTGACAGTTCTGTGTTAATATGCATAATGTAAATTAAATCAGTTTATAGTACTCAAAGTGAAAGAACTTCTGGGAAGAAAAAGAGACCATTAGGTTAGTTAGGATTTCTTTTCTCATTTTGTTTGTGTTTCCTGTCTTAGCTCTCTGTCCTATGAGCTATGCACAGTTCCTAATTCCTCTGCCCTCTGTCACTTCCCTTTATGCATTTGGTTAAATTAGGTAATCAAAAATTGTATCTTACTGCTCATAGTGAAATCATCCCAAGTAACTTGGCTTCTTGTCTGAGGCTTATGCCACAAAACCATGATGTGAAAAGGTCACACATAACATCTGAACCACCCTCAGAAGATTTATGTCTCTTTCACTGGCTGTACAGAAGATCTTCTGAGTTAAGAACCTCAATTAATTGCTAGAACTTCAGTAGATCAAACTCAGAATTAGTGTGGGAAGGTTATTACTGCTTATAATAAGTAAAGCTAATAAATTGGTTTGTTTGCTTAGTAAAAGCAAATATGCTGGACCGTTTTCGATATTATTTTCTTACATATACTGTTCAAACCAAGAGAATAATTTCTTGGAGATCCTTTCAGTACGTACACAGTTTTGCACAATTTCATGTCATTTAACTATCATTTTCACAGTGCTACTGAGTAACTTCCACAGTGAATAATCTACAGATCAATATAAGTGGTAATATCTTCTGTTTTCTGTCATTCAGGAACCATTATTTCAATTCCAAATTTTCTTCTCATAAAAAATAGTTTGAAGCTCTTTTGACTCTATGTTGTAAGACAAAAACTTCTTCCTTTTTTTGTGCTGGTGCATTGCTGTGTTATCATTATTACTTTGAGATGCCTGTTTAAGTATCATGGGAAAAGCAGTGGAATTAATGCAACATAATGCTATTTAAATATCTCTGTGCTATATTTACAATGCATCATGTATTTTATTCTGCAGCTGCTCCTGAGTGGGTAGAACATATCAATGACACAGAAAGGGATATAGGCAGTGACCTGTACTGGCCTTGTGTAGCTACGGGCAAGCCTATTCCAACAATTAGGTGGCTGAAGAATGGTGCCTCGGTGAGTGTATTGCTGTTGGTAACACAGGCTTGAGTGGTTAGCTCATGGAAACAGTTTTTTGAAACATGCATTATTAAAAGTTTAAAGGAAAATTAATTATAATGATCCAAATATTTGCTGATGCCACTTGCATTAGGTATTAAAATCTGTTTCTTGAAGTTTCATCTCAATCTTCTCTTATTTCTTCAGGCTATTTAGTATTCAGCTTTGAATTATGAACTTAGCTTTTGACCACATGTTTAGAAAGTGGACATCCCTTTTTCTCCAGGTCTATTTAAGTAAATGCTCTTCACTCTGGAAAAATATGTCTATCAGCTTCTCTTTAAAATGAATCCTTTTTCACCACAGTAAACATGAATGTGTCTTTAAAAACATAAGACAAAATAGTCAGTGGAGATATGGCAATAAATATTATTTTTTAAATTATCAGTGGTCTTTCTATATCCTGTATTTTTTCACCTTTTTTCTGGACACATAGTGTTGCAAATGTTTAGGTGATGTTTAAAAGAAGTTGAAAGAAGTACTTTTTGATAATTTAATTTTATTATATTGGATATTTCATTTAACAAAGTAGATTTTCTGTCCTAGAATCGTGGAATCACAGAATGATTTGTGTTGGAGGGTGCCTTAAAGATTGTTTAGTTCCAACCCCCTAGCCATGAGCAGGGGCACCTTACACTAGCCCAGACTGCTCAGAACTCCATCCAGCCTGCCCTTAAACAATTCCAGGAGTGGGACATCCACAGCTTGTCTGGGATAAACCTGTTCAGGCATTTCAACAGTGTATTCAAAGTCTATTACTTTTACTATATGAAAAGCCATTAAAATCCAAGAGAATACAAGGGCACAATGCAGCTCTGCATCTGCTGAGCTGTGGTGACTCTTATCTTGGCAAGCAAACAAGAAAAGACAATGAGGCAGCTTGTTTTTTGACTGTATATCTTAAAAATGTATGATGTTGGAGGGAGAACAGAGATATCACCATCTGCTATATGGAGGTGGCTTAAACCAGGAAAAACAATGCTTTTGTCTAGCTTTGCAAACAAATAATTTAACCAGTGAGTTACTTGCTGGTCCCCACTGAACTTGGCCTTCACTGACAAAATCTGCCTACTGGGTTGGAGAACATAGTCTAAGTCTCCAGTAGTAAACCAGAAATTATGCTTTGTGTTACTATGATGATTTCCAAATGGAAGATAGCGAAAATATGTTAATTGCCTTGAAAATATAATTTGTTTCTAAATCAGATAACTTGTAATTAGGCATTTCATTTAGCACACAACAAAGATTTCTTGTATAAAATATGATTAAAACATTTTCACATAAAACAGTCAGAAAATATGTTTCCTTTAATCTGTTCTCTTTTCAGCTAAGTACTATTCTTTTAATCTTCCACTGCTCTGTGCGCTCCAATGTACTTAGATACAACAGTTAAAGTTTCTTTTTTACATTAATAGAAAATAGTTTGTACTATCTCCCAGAGGAATCTTCTGAAAAACTCCTACCTCCCTGGGACTTGCTTTGACATTTCCTGTTGCAAAATGATGTTACAACAGAAAGTACTGACCAGTGAGCATGGCCTAACAAAGCTTATGTGCATAAAATTAATTTAATTCCTTATTTCTTATTTCAATAGTGTTTGCACTGATATGAAAACGGGGGACTGGAGACTCCTAACACTCAACTAAGACTTTTCCAGAAACTTAAGTGTTGAATGACACTGAATCTTTCTTTAAAGAAAGGTGAACTCAATGTCACTGAAAAAGAGAAGAAGAAAAACAAAAAAAGGAAGAATGTGGATGGGTGTGGATTCTTCAGCTTACGTAGTTTATATTAATATCTTGTTATTTTATTGATTCTGTGTTTTAGTTCCGGAAAGGTGAACTGAGAATGCAAAGTCTGACCTTTGACGATGCCGGCATGTACCAGTGTATAGCAGAAAACACGCACGGAATTATTTATGCAAATGCTGAACTGAAGATTGTGGGTCAGTGGGATTATTTCTCTATTTACTTTTTTAGGGTTGAGTAAGATAGCAGTTATATTTGCAAGTACTGTTTGCTAACAGATTCCTGTGAGCATGAAGCTAAGAACTCTTGCTCAGGCTAGGTGAGAAGGGATTTATTTGAGATCTCTTGCTGATTTTTTGACAACAACTTGAAGAATAAATGTATCAACTTGTGGGGCATGTTTTCTGGTCGTATTTATGATGCTTGTTTCCTACTATTCCCCCTCAGAGGAACTGATAGTGCTGAAGTTATATGAAGCACATAGAGTTGCAGCCTACACTCTTAAGCTTGCAAAAGGAGTTAAGAAGCATTTTCATTTTTGTTCACATATGATCACTCCTCTGTGAGGAAAAAACCTGCTTTTTAAGAAACCATGTTGTCACTTGCTTGGCCTTTGAAGCTCTTCATCTTTGCTCTCCCCTTTGGTTTTTGCTTTCTACAACTCCTTACACTGATGGCACAACATTTGTTTCCAATATAGCTGTGCCATTTGATGGCTGGATGTAGTTATGAATCCATTTTGTTTCCCTGAGGAGCATCCTCAGGAAAAGTTCAACTCTCAGATCCAGAGTTCTCAGCCTTAAAACAATTTCTGATGTTTTCACTGATTTTATTTTTTCCTAACCCGTTGCACAAGAATGCTTCATTCTACACTGTTCTTTCATTACTATGTGCTCGCTGCCAGCTCGGTTTACACGAAATGAGCACTTTCTACATGTATGTTTTCAGAATTCAACGTTGGTAATGTGTGGATATTGGTCAGAGTTTTGCTCTGTAGTTCTGTAATTAAATTATAACCTTATTTCCTCAGGCTGTGCACACGCTGGCGTGATTAATGATGGCATGCCAAGATGCAAAATAATTAAAATATTTTTTTTCTTCTATTTGGTTTCAAATAAAGAGAAAATTAGTAAGCAAAGATACAACCTTGGAGACATAAGTGTGGTGCTTATGACAGTCATGTCTCAATACCCTTCTACATCTGAGAGTGTACCTAAAGCCAGCTGGCCAAACAGAAAACCACAAGGAATAAGAAGGGCACAATTTAAGTTTGTAGAGAGGGTTAAAACTTCTGAAAATAAAGCCAAATATTCTTTGGAACTATGATTGAGTGAGCAACTTGTTAAAGAAATATATCTCCAGGAATCTGAATTTTATTAGGACTGATCAAAAGGCCTTTTGAAAGGGAGGAACTTTCAGTGGACTTTGATCTTGTTAGATTAAACTCAGATGAAAGTTCAGAAATCAATAGCGAGAAACCTCTAGAGTAACACAGCACAGAACTACATAATGATTTTTTATGTTTCTTTGTAGATCACCATGAACTTCCCAGTATGTCTCTGTGTCATTAATATTTTTCTCACTAGTCTGAATAATGAACATTTCATAATAAACAATTCAGTAGTTCTGTCATTTATGGGTATGTTGCAAACAATTTCTATTTTGCAGTAAAATCACTAACAGCAGCATTTGTGTTAATTTTTGCTTTCAGCATCACCTCCTACTTTTGAAATGAACCCTATGAAGAAGAAAATCCTAGCAGCTAAAGGAGGGCGTGTAATCATTGAATGCAAGCCTAAAGCTGCTCCTAAGCCAAAATTCTCCTGGAGCAAAGGAACAGAATTGCTTGTAAATGGGAGCCGGTTAGTATTGACTGTTAGTGAACACTTTGAGCCTTACAAATGTGACCTTATTTGTCTATATATCCCTTAGGATGATACTCCATTTTGCAGACTTCAGGGACAGGAGAATGTGTAACTTCAGGAAAATAATATGCCAAAATGTTGCTAGCAATATGGATTATCCATATAATATCCAATAAATATCCAATTTTACCCAGTCTGGTTTAAGAATTGAATTGTACCATAAAACTCTTAAGAAAAATACTTGAGTGAGTACAAGTGAATAGAAATACATTCTCTTGCTCCAGCAGTCGGAGACATCTAATCATGCTGCAGTATCTTTAAATGTTTTTTACATTTTATAAATCCAGTACTTAGATGTGAGCTTTCAAATGTTGTTTGTGGTTTGTTCTTCCACTTACTCCGGTTCTACAGGAAGCATTGCTTTCTAATATAGGATCTACTTTCTCTCAGTGTATTTTTTTCACTTTCCATAGCATACGTATCTGGGATGATGGGAGCCTGGAAATTATCAATGTCACAAAGTTGGATGAAGGTCGCTACACCTGTTTTGCAGAAAATAACCGAGGGAAAGCCAATAGCACTGGTGTTCTAGAAATGACAGGTAAGGCTCAGAATTGCATTATTTTGTTTTGGGTAGAATCCTTTAATTCAAAATGACTAATTTTTGTTCCGGTAGCATTGCACCACTTTTTCAAGCTCTTCCACGTCTTTCTAATTTAATTGCTCATTAACACTGAAATAATGCTTTTAAAGCATATTGCTCAGTTGAAACTGGGTATGTTTGCATCATTTCTAACATTGTATCTCAGTTTTCAGGGTTGATTTTTCCAAAAGAGATTACTGAACAAGTTACATAAAATCGATATGTTTTAATGCATTCACTCTAGTTGGTAGCTTAGCACTCATGCTAAGGTGTGATTCTGGGACCATGACTCAAAGAAATGAGTCCTGCTGACGTTCCCTTGTAGGGGCTTTGGTTTGGTTTGGTTTGGTTTGGTTTGGTTGGTTGGTTTGGTTTGGTGGTGGTTTTGGTGTGGTGGTGGTGGTATAAGCATGTTGGAGAGAGTATTGCTGTTAAAGAAACATGCATGAAACTTGTGAGATAAGGGCATATATCCATATGATTGCACTTCTTAATTACCTTCCTTTATCAGTATTTTTATTTACTGATTGAGTACTGATATCCTTAATTGTGTATTTTAAATCTGATGTCAAATAACTAAAGAACTGTAGACTATGACTAGGAAGGACAGCATTCTCTAACACCTATGTCTGTCAAGTTCCGCTGATAATGGAAGAGTCATTTGCCAAATAGGTTTTTAATCTCTGTTCCAGAAATCATGCTGGATGTGACAGCTCAATGCTGATGTGCTTATGTAAGAGTTAGTCTGTAGCACCATATGAAAGCAAATTTCTGGCTGATACATTCAAAATTTATTGTATCAAATGAAATGTAAACCTGTATTTTGATGTTTGCAGTTACTTTTTAATTATCTTCTGCTGTTTCATATATCTTAATATTACCCTCAGGCATTTAATTATTTTGAAAGTTTATGTAAATAAATATATCCCCTTAATTGTTATATCATGTCTTCTAAAATCAGGAAGAACATTTGCATACTAAATTCTCACAGTGAAACAAAAATCAATATGTTTGTAAACTTCATAAACTAGTATAAAGAAATTTTAAATTTTGAAAAATTCTGCTCTAATTCATCTAAAAATGAGCACCAAGAGTATAAGGCATCACAGCAGAAACAGAAAGGTCAGTTGGCTTATTTCAAAATAATTTTCACATTGTGGGCAATGATGAGAGTTGATGAAGAATGCTTTGAAAGTGGCATTCCCAAGCACATTGTGTGGCCCATAAAACTTACCAGACATTGCACATGACTATAGGAAATTAAAAGGTTAAATCTAAGGCTGACAGGTGCTGCCAATTCTGATGGTTTTTCCCAGTTGCTGTTCATTCCCTGCCACTGGTCCACTCTTTCAGAAGCTTTTTAGACAACTGGTACTGAGCACACAGGCACCACCCACACTGGAATGGAGCAGGTATCCTAAGCATGGGTCCATATGTAAGGCCCTGGAGACCAGATGTTAACAGGTTGCTCCAGTTCACTGTGAGATGTTCCATACTGCAAAAGGCAGTAGTTGTGACATCCTCATAGTCTTGGTATTAAGCAGGTTTTACATTACAAGAGTAGGATCTGGGGAAAGATTTCTTTCTGAGACATATTGATAAAATACTGGGCTTACTGAGGATATTTTCTTTTTCAGTGTATGATGGAATGGAGTGTGCTCCTTGGAGAAAGCTCAAGCCTAGGTTTTAACTAGTGGCAATAACTCTTTTTTTATGGCTATTTTCTTCCAATCTCTACTACCACTCTCATATTGGTGGGACAGAGATTACCTGTCAGATATTACCATAAGGAAGATATTCTGTGGCTTTTTACTTTATGATAATAATTGTAAGAAAAGGAAAAAGTCTCACTGATCCAGTGAGGTCCTTCCAGAATAGTTGCTAATTTGCCATATGAGTTTCATGTATGTGTCAAGAGCTCGAGCAAGTGTCATGAGACGTCTGCTTTCTTTTTTGTTCCTGTAATAATAAGAGACATTGCTGAGGGATGTACGGCTTTCTTCCTTTTCTTGTATTGTTTTCTCTTCTGGTTCACATGTAGCTATTTACACAATTTGTTACACATCATATTGTTTCTCAGTAGATAAACTAAGATCACAGTCCCTGCAATGCTCTAATGAAAATCTGACTCAGCCTAACCAAGTAGAAGTTTTCATTCAATAAAGAGACAAGTTTTAAAACATAGGAAATATTATAATTGAAATAAGAAATGCGTCACTTGAGATTCATCATGTGTCTTCTTTCTACTTGAGACATAGTGAATAAAAATAGTTGTAATGTGATTCAGAGATTTAAACAGCTAAACAGAAGTCAGGTATTTTAATTGTAAAATGTTTTCTTTGTTGTCTTTAGTTTGGTCCTTTGAAATATAGTTGTATGAATAACATGTAAACTAGACTTTGAGGGAGTGGTTTAATGTATGATCAAACAGTTGGAGCTGAGCTTGTATTTGAATAAACATTTATTTATTGGCATTTTCCATGTTTGCCATTAACTTCACAGAAGCTACAAGGATTACTTTAGCTCCGTTGAACGTTGATGTCACCGTTGGAGAGAATGCTACCATGCAATGCATTGCATCCCATGATCCCACATTAGACCTGACATTTATTTGGTCTCTAAATGGCTTTGTAATAGATTTTGAGAAAGAACACGAACATTATGAACGGAATGTTATGGTAAGATACTATAGATCCTTATTTAATACATGAAAGCCTAGTTTTCTTCGTCCTATCTTGTCTTTTCTGTTTTGGTTTGGGTCCAGTAGGCCAAGAACACAAAATAGAATTACAATTCAGACACCTTACAGACGCTTGCAAGCAGATAAATGAAATCAGATGTCTAAATTGACGTAAGTATTTTGGTACCTCAGATAAATTCCACTCTGATTATTGGTGAAAGTAGCTGGTAAGTAGATATCCTGATTGTAAACAGGGTGCAAATTACCTCAAATAAGTTTGCATATGCATTCATTTTTACTTACTCATGTTTTTCTCATCAACATTTCTGGAATTTGGCACAAAAATGGGCCAGATGGTGGGTAGGAGTTAAACAGTCTGTAAACACTGAGGAAGAACAGTTTATGTGAAGGCTAAACAAGTTAATACAAAGAGACTCATTTTGGCATGTAGAACAATCATAGTTCCTTAGTATTTGCATGCATATGGTTATGTTTTTAAAGTCTTCTATCAGTTTTATTTAAAATTAATATCTCTGTTAGAAATCCTTTCTTGTTATGTCTAATCACATGCTGATTTGCCTACTATTCAGCAACCTCCAAGTGGTTGCCTACTTGTGTAAATACTTATTCTGTTATTCTGGATTTGAATTATATAAATATCCTCATATTTAGATACTTTTTTTTTTTTTTTTGTGCTCCCAAGAGAAACTGTGACTTTGGAGAGAAAAGGTTGCTAATGGCAGTTGTAGTGTCTGGGAACACCAGGGACCATGTTTAGTTTCAGCTCTGTGTTCAAAATGATGTACCAGTGCCTCCTGAAGAGTCATTTTCCTAGGCTGGCAATATTATCTGATTTTCCATGGACCAAGAGATTCTTTTTTTTTGCATTCAGTATCTGTTTATCTCTGTGTGAAAAGATGTTTATAGTGTAACTATTTTAGTCTGATTTGGAACAAAACAGCCCTTTGAGGATTCAAGAGTTGCCTCAACCTGCTCATTTGCTGAGTTGTAAGACACAGTTGAGAAGACACACTGATCTCTTCAGTGAGAGAGCATGTCCTTGTCCAACAAGCCAGTTGAAGTATGCTAAGATCAGCTAATAAACACGGAAACCCACAGATGTACACTCCTTTCTGCAGTAAATCTCCTCACAGTCTGTGTCCACACTCAGCAGCAGGGTAGTAAGTAGTCTGCAGTGTATTTTGTGTTGCCTCAGGAATCAATAAGTATAGAGTTATTCTGCAGTACACTGGCATCTTTCAAAACATTTCCTGCAGGTAGCTATTAGGTCACACTTTTGATAGGTCTATATTTACACTCTGGTAGAGTAATTAATGCAAAGGAATACCTTGAAAAAGCTTGAATTGCCTCCTAGTTGCATTAGTTTGTCCTTAGATAAAGATTGGAATTTGTGTCATACAAAATAAGGGCTTAAAGAGTAAAGCCCCAGTAAACTTACTCCTTGTAAAAGAGCAAATAAAATCAGTCTGTGTCAGATTTTACTTAATTGATTGCTTTTGGCTGCCTGACAGATGTCACACAAAGAAATTTGTTCCATAGAACAGAAAAACAGACTGAAAGTGTTGATGAATCTGTTATTTTGGTGTGGAAGGAAAGTAAAAATGACTTTATCAGAAGAGTTTATAGGGCAAGAGAAAGGAACTTGAACTTTCTCTATCTGTAGGTCACGTGTTGAACATGTTAAACAAAAATTTTTATACCACAGATACATACTTCTGGGGTTTCCTCCAAATAATGAAAATAGAAGTAAACCGGATTTTTTTTTTTTCTTATAGAGGAGATTAATTCTGAAGTTTAATCCTGATTTTAGAGCACTTTCTAGCAAAGCATTTCAACTTGACAAATCTGGGACCAAATAAGGCCTTCAGAAAATGTGTAATTCTCTTAGAAGATTGGCTCTATTTAGTTCCCACCTACCTATTTCATCTTCCAGATAGCCAGTGGTCCTGATCTCAAATTCTGCTTATCTCCACAGTATTTTAGACTGTTTATTGAAATGCTTCCTTTAAAAACCAAATTACCCTAACTTTTCTGGACTACCTTGCTCTCTGCAAACTTTCTGTGGTCTGCAGAGGGAGGGGAAGAGGTGCTTCCCTTCATGCGCGAGTTGAATCTTGTGCTGGAATGTTTCCTTTTTCAATAGATTATAGGGATGGATACTCCACAGGGTTCAAAAGAAGCTGAAGAACTCTTAATTCACTTAGACCTTTAAAATTAAGTAGTTTAGATCTACATATCAATTAATTTACTTATCAATGTACAACCCCTGAAGGATATCCTTCTTCCTGAAGGGTATTTTTTGGTTTGTTTTGCATTTGATTTCTACCAATACTGGTAGAAATTCTTTTAGCAGAGACATCTTCTTGTTTTGCATTCCTATGCCTTAATTCTGGGCTTTCAAATGCAAAACAAGTGCAAATAGTCTTTGTTACTCTTCCACAGGCACCTTGGTTTTTATCTGGGACAGAGGGGACAGTAGGATTGCATTTGAAGTCTGCATTTGTAGGTGCTTGGTGGTTCAGTGCCTAAATAATAACAAATGCAGAATTTTTAACAAATCCAATGCAATGGTTTATGTAGGATCTAATTAGGAGGAATATGCACTTCGTGTATTTCTGTTCTATTAATTTGTTATTGTATTGTTTCATTAAGGGTTTTTCTCCCTCCTGGACAAGCAAAGGGATTTTCTCTTTGCTCCTGGCAGTTTCCCTCTCCCTGGTAGTTCTGAGCTGGAGTCACTGGGTGGCAGGTTTGCTCAGGCTTTCTTGGATGTAGAAAAAGGGTGGGCTGGTTTACACTTGACAGCAGCAGCCCGAACTGCTGAGCTTGAAACGTGCTCACCACCACTTCACAAACATGAAAGAAAAAGATATTCCACTGTGAATATTAAGATTACTGTGTATATGAAGCATGTGCTCTGTACTGTAATTTCCTGTTGATGAAGGACCCTCATCTGTCCCTCTGATAATATCACTATTAATTTATGTGGCTATGCAGATCAAGTTGCTGAAACTTGATAGAGCCACAGTATTTCAGTTCTCAAAATACTACTATTACTCTTGTCATATAGATATAATGAAATGCTAATTAAATTCAGGTAAACACTTGCATAATTCTTCTTTCTTTAAATGCAAGCTTTGGTATCTCCATCATTGCTGAAGGCAAAGCTAATCTGCATTACATTAGTACTAAAATTAATTTCTCAAAAGGACATTTGTCAGTTCTGTTTTCATTTCCTGTGACAGCAGTGTGTAAATGGGGAAAAAAATTTAAAAAAAAAAAAAAGAATTGGTTATCTTCCAAAGAGTCAAATGGAATCTTCAAAATCTTACTATTAAATAGATTAATTTTAACTTTATATATGTTGTTCCTCTGATTGTTTGATTGAGGAACTGAACATTAGTGCATCTTTTCAAGTCCAAAAAATATACAGCTCTTCAAGTAATCTGGAAAATGCTAATGTTTGTTTGTTACTTATAGATCTGCTTTTTGTAATTTATTTTTAAAGATTGAAATGATTACTTTTAAGATATTTATATTAAAAATAGATACAGTATCCAATTAAGAGTATTCATTTAAGTTCATTACAAAAAAAGAGTTTTTTTAATACTTTTGAGTCCCACTAGACCATTTGTATGGATAGTCAAGAAAAGGAACTCCATAATTTAACTGGTTCAAGACAGAAGCTTGTACATAGACTTAGGAAGACTTCAAATTTAGGCTGTAGTCGTCTTAGTGACATTATGACACAAATACATTTTTAAATGCTTTCCATACCAGCAGTATTTCTGTTGGCTACATTAATTATTAGTTGTCTTAAGCTGAATATTATTTATTAGTTGTCTTAAGTGAACCTGAAACCCTGATATTTTTATCTTTAATAAGTTAAATTGATTTGCTGTACAAGTATTCAGGAAGTTGACATGCTTGCAAATAGCTTTCTTCTTTAAGTATTCAAAGAAAGAGTAAGTGGTGGTGGAGAGAGACAGTCAAGCCAGGTGATGAATTCTGGCACAGAGACATAGAGACTTGTTACCTCCTCATATTTTCTCATATAAGGAGGCATTTCTCAAGCTGATGCTGATGCACCTCAGTGTTATGACTGCTACAGAGCAGGAATTAAGACCTGCTGAATCTGCACTTGACCTGCTGAATCCACACTTGTCACCCTGATTTTTCAAGTTTTCTGATGCACTTTACAGCTTGATGTTTTTCATAGTTCATAGTTCTTTCTCATGGTGTTATAATTAGAAGCATGTTTATGTTAGGACGAGGTTGTTTATATACTTTCTCTTGGCATAAAAAACAACTGATGGGCAGTTGTCTTGACCAATGGGATGGGAGAGGTGTCCAACTTCTCCTCCAATCCCTGGTCTGTGTGGAAATGGTATAAATATGGAGTCAGATGGTTTAATAAATAGTTTTATGCCTTCTTCACCAAAGTGCCCGTGTGTGTCTTTGTGTGTCCTACAGCGACACACGCTGACTCTGAAGTGTGAATTCTGAGTTTGCAGTGTTCTCTCCAGGGTTCACAGGTGCAGGGACATGGCACAAAGGCAGACTAATACATTCAGCGTAGAATGTGCAGGACCCATAGTTCAGGCTCTGTTCAGCTTAGAAGTAGTTTCTGAATCCAAGGTGTCTGTGCATAACCAGCTCTGTATCCCTGCAGCTACCTTGTGGTTAACCTGCAGTAGTGTAGACTTCTCTGAATACTGAAAAGCTTGCTTTTTCCTTATGCAAATATTATTCCTCTGTATCTCTCTTTGAAGTACAGAAAGCTTTATAATCTTCTAGGATGACACAATATTCTGGACATACACAGCCAGACAGGTACTTTTCATTTAAGTGCAACACACTTGAGCCTATTTCTTTGTTTAATAGTTAAAGGTGGTTAGTCCAGATACCAAAATTCACACCACAGATTTCTGAGAGAAGAGATGAATTCTAGATTGTAGGCAGTGTTTGCCAAAAAACTTCCTTGGTTTCTTCTCCAAAACTGATGGTTTTGTAAACAACAAAGAACAAGCTGAACTATAAAAAATCAGATTAGAGGAGTAGCTTCCTGGGTTTTGTACATTATTTTAAATTAAATCATATTGGCTGGACATGGATATACTGCATGCTCCTGCTTCAATAGATTGCTATGGAGACAGTTTTATTGTATAAATCTGTATTCCAACCCAAACTATTCCCTGATTCTATGATTGCACTGTTACCTGCAGCAGAAAATATACAAGGATTTTAATTTCCATTTTTCTTCATTGCTTTCCCTGGTAATCCTCCTTGCAGAGTGTTTCGTCTACCTCCAGCTGTAGACCAGGAAATTAATAGAAAGTTCAAGAGAACTGAAAAACTGGAGTGAAATATTTAGATAGAATTATAAAATCATAGAATAGTTTAGGATGGAAAAGACCTTTAAGAACATCAAGTCTAACTGTTAACCCAGCACAGCGAAGTCCACCTCTAAATCACGTCTCTAAGTGCCATATCTACACGTCTAAATACCTCCAGGTTTGATAATTCAACCACTTCCCAGGGTAGCCTGTTCCAATGCCTGACAACCCTTTCCGCGGAGAAATTTTTCCCTTGTTATTTGGGAGAAGAGACCAACCCCCACCTCACTACTTCAGGTAGTTTTAAGGATTGATAAGGTCCCACCTCGGCCTCTTCCCCAGGCTGAACACCCCGAGTTCCCTCAGCTGCTCCTCATCACACTTGTGCTCCAGCCCTGTCACCAGCCTTTGTTGCCCTTCTCTGGACTTGCTCCAGCACCTCAATGTCTTTCTTGCTATGAGAGAACCAAAACTGAACACAGTACTTTAAGTGCCTCCTCACCAGTGCTGAGTACTGAGTGACAATCCCTGCCCTGGTCCTGCTGGCCACACTTTTTCAGATACAAGCCAGGATGCCACTGGCCACCTTGGTCACCTGAGCACACACTGGCTCATGTTCAGCTGCTGTCAACCAACACCTCCAGGTCATTTTCCACCGAGCCACTTTCCAGCCACTCTGTCCCCATCCTGTAGCACTGCCTGGCATTGTTGTGACCCACATGTAGGACCCGCACTTAGCCTTGACCTCATAAAATTGGCCTTGGCTCATTGATTCAGATCCCTCTGAAGAGTCTTCCTGCCCTCCAGCAGATCAACACTCCTCCCCAACTTGATGTCATCTGCAAACTCACTGAGCATGCACTTGGTCCCCTCATTCAGATTGTCAGTAAAGATATTTAACAGGACTGGCCACAGTACTGAGCACTGGTGCCCAGCTGCCAGCTGGATATAACTCCATTCACCACCACTCTCTGGGCCTGGCCATCCTGCCAGTGTTTTCCCAGCAAACAGTCCACCCATCCAAGCCATAGGAAACCCATTTCTCCCAGATAATGTTGTGGCAAATGGTGTCAAAGGCTTTCCTAAAGTCCAGCAGACAACATCAATGGTCTTTCACCCACTAAACAGGTCACCTTGTTGTTGAAATGAGGTTATTCAAAACAGGAAAGCTCAGTTACACACTGATTAGGAAGAGGTTATCTCTGGACTAGAACAAAGCCAGAGTTGTTGTGAGCTCATTTAGTACAAGTTTTGAACGTATTAAGGTGGCAGGTGATTGTTGATGAAGCATGACCAACCAAATCAACTGCTTACTGGGATATTTTTTATGAAAGAGAGTCCCAAGACTATCTCCAGGTACTGTCTCAATACACTACTTTCAGTGCCTTGATGGATTAGGGAAGTGCTTTAGACATGAGTCAGCTGAAAGTCACTCTAAATATTACTCCAAAGCTACCCTATTTTGGATAGGTTTGGAGTAATATTTAGAGGCAATGGCCTAAAAATAAACTAGTGAGCATGGAATGAGATGGATGGAGTCAGTGGTTAAGAGCAAGGAGGGGAAGGAAAGCAGAAGATACATTTTCAGGGCAAAGACAACAAGCAGTTTTCTCTGGCAGAAGCCTTTGAGGAAACTTATTCTACTTACAGCACAAAGAATCACAGTTAGTTTAGAAGATGAAGATCTGCCAACTTTTGTGCTAGAACTAAAAAATACTCTGCAAAAGCAGTTGACCATAACATTTATGTGCTTGTGAGACTTACTAGGCTACCAAAATTCATGTACCATCTGTAGTTAGATAGCAGGAGCTGAGAGCCAGGTGTGAACACTACTCAGAGAAATGTAGTTTGCAGGGTATTGTGAATGTTTCTTATCAGCCATAATGGTGTGAGCCATGAGCATAAGTGAGCAAGTACTCAGGCTTTTTCTGCTGTCCTAAGTGAAATAACAAGGCCCATTACCACAGGGCTCCTGGTGCAAGGCACAGTGTCCTCAGGAATTCTCAGTGGTATGCTGAATGGAGAAGAATAATATATTTGTTGGAAAAATTCTTGATCCACATCTCAAGCATAGAATCAACACTGTATATCCTTTATATATATAAATATGGCTCACTGAAAGAAAAGATTGTTTAGTGGGAATAACTGTCATCATTATCCTGCTGAGTTGTTTATTTATCTGTAACTTGGCTTATAAAACAAAACAAAACAAGGTCTCAGGTGAACAGGACTAAGTAGTGTTGCACTGGTGGTGTTATCCCCATGGCTCTGATGTCAATATGAGGAAAATATCTATAATCACATTTACATTAACATACCTCAAAAGCTGTAAGATTATCTGTTCTGGGTTTAGCAACCACACAGCTAATTCTGTACTGGCAGGATCAAGCCAATTCACATGAGCTCATTTAGAGTTAATAATTTTACATACAAGTAGTAGAAAAAGATTTCTTTAAATTATTTCTAGCTTTGGACTGATTTCATCACCAAAAATCCCATCTGTTCCAGATTATTTCTTACTGATTCTCTTACCATTTTACATCTACTGTGTATTAAACAATGCTGAAGCTCAGATCTAATTTTAGAACTTGAATTAATAAAAACCACTCTGTCTCTGCATACCAAGTTCTGCTTCTGCCAAGATAACTTTCTTATTACAAAGGGCTTGTAAGTCTTACATTAAGAGAAGTTCCTTTATTGTCTCTGAGGGCCCAGCAAAAGTGGATAGACACTGTTTTCAATCAAAAGAGTAGATTCCTCTAAATGATACTTAATTGTACAGGGGCGCATTTTGATGGCTTTCAGCAATTTACTGCACTGGCAAAGGTGAAGGTCAAAAAACCAGTGATGATCAGAAATAGGTCATACAATGCTATTTTTGACATCACTATTAAATCATAAATATAGGGCTTATATGATGAAAGTATTTGCTTGAAACTTGGTAAATACTGAGTGGTGAACCACAGATACCCTTGAAACATCCCTGAGTATTGCTATCATTATTTCCATTCTGTGATTCAGTCTTCTCTGTGTTAAGGAAGGCATTTTTAAATGTAGCCAAGCTGAGGTTCTTGGATGAAAACATACAGTACATTCATATCTAATTTGTGGACAGAATTTGCTGATGCCTGTGCTCCTAATTTGCTTGGTAAGCTCTTCTTTTACCACCAAGAACTTGGGCTTCTTCTGAGGTATGGAAAGCTTCATTACTAACTGCATTAAGACTTTGCTCTGGGAGAGCTCGGAAGCAACAAGATACAATGCCACGGATTGATGATTTTTTAAATTATCCTACATTTTTCCATCTAGTTTTCATCATTTAGATTATACAACTAAGTTCCCATAAGGGAAATTATTGTTAGGGCAAGTATATAGGCACATCATTAATAAATACAATTAAGTATTTTAATTAAAGTGCTAACAAAAATTAATGAGTACTAGTCCTAGTAAGAATTTGTAATCATTTGTTATTGAAGTAGTAATATGATTATGAGACTTCTGGTCTGTTTCTAAACCTTATTGCTTTGCCCAGCATTTGCTTAAGTTTATTTGCAGATGAAAATGCAAGCAATGATTGGGGAGTCACAGGTGCTGTGGTTCTTTCTAGGATGACATTTAGTGTTAATGAACTAATACACAGCAGTCAAATAGGGAACTGTTTGTCTTTTTTATTAAAACCAAGACCAACACACACCAAAAAAAACCCAATTAAATAGAAAACAGGAACTGAAAACTCAAAACATCAAGTGTGATGTTTTGCAGCTTCTTTGTTATAATTTCTTGGAGGACAGAGGATCAGGTAGCTGCCTTCTTTGTTCCCATAGAGCTACTGACACTCTGACTGATTTTCCTCTCTGGAAGCTGTTGACAGAACTGCTCAGCCCACTGTAGGGCTCTCATGTGATTAGTCAGGTGTTCAGACAGTGTTCACTTATGCAGTAATTCCAGCAGATTTTCAAAGGATGCTCTCTGCAACAGCAGTCTCCTTGGAGTTCTCATGAATAAACTGAGGAGGCATGAGCACAGAAATGACATTATCTCAGACTTTAGATAATTGACATTATCTCAGCCTATCTCTTTAGGCTGCATGCACTTTGACAAATCAAATTAAAAGCCATGTCATATTAGCCTTGAGTGAAAAGTATGAATATATATATACACATGAAAATAATTTAATAACTAAGAGAGAAGTGATTTGGAATATATCAGGAACCCTGGATTGTTCACTGATCCAGCAGATCTGTTTGATCATTGTTGGCAGCACGTGTGCCACTCAAAAAGAGGGAAGACACAGTGTAACCTGCCTTTCCTTCTGACAGTGTGAGGCAATCAGCTGAAGTATTGCTAGCCAGAATCAAGCGTGTTCTTTCCTGTGTGGTTGATTCTTCTTTCATCCAATTATTTATTTACCACAGTAATTTCTTAAATATGTGAATTCTTAGGTTGGAAAATTGATGCTAACAGATTTCAGCTTGTGCTGAAATTTTATGCCAGCTGAAATAGAAGCTGGCAGCCAAAATCCTCAGTGGAGTCTGGAAAGGAAAAGGGTAGTGTTATCTGGGTATTTTAATCTCTCCTAAATATAGACTATAAGCTCTCATTCTAGTTTCAGAGCATTTGGAAAAGGTTTAACCTTACTTTCTTCCCCCACCCTTTTTAATCAGGAGATGGCATTAGCTTTGTTTCATTTGTTCTGAATGTCAAAATGCAGAGACACAGCCCATAATATTTGAGATTGTCTTTAAGGTCGTTTTTGTTACTCAGAATCCGCAATGATGATGGCACTAGTTCTTACACCTAAATATTTTTGCAGTTTGTTTTTGTACATACCATTTTGCATCTGAATTGCTTTTGCTCCTGCATGTAATGGTCTATGGATTGCAGTAATTTATCTCCATGTTTGATTTGGGGGAGGGCGATTCAGTTGTATTTTTGAACAATTTTCAGTGAATTAGGAAATCTATAGTGTGGTATAAATCCATGTGTTAATTTTTTGTAGCACTTTTACTCCCATGAAAGTTCAGATGTATTTTGGAGAGAACATTGGGCTGTTTTGTAAGTTCCTTTAAGACTAGCGCATGTATAACCCATTGATTTAGCCTAGTAATCTTTTTCTGGAATAAAATGCAGGATGGATAAGCAAAATATTTCAAGTGTGCTATTTCTTAACACTTAAGTTAAAGTCTTCACATAAAACGTGTTTTTCAGTAAGAAATAGCTGTGTTGCATATAGTGGTCCCTATTCTACTCATTGTTTCACAGGTGCACATCTGGTTGCTCAGAAATGTCACAGGATAAAAACACTATGTTGTTTGCCTCTCTGTACAGCCTAAGGTTACCAGTGGCCCACACAGCCATCTGAAAACATGGCTGTTTATTTCCCAACAGTCTGGTGTTGGTGAAGAGTGTTCAGGAAGGATTAGGGTCTGGGATAATGGGTGTATGAGCCTTGCTGAACAGTGAATTGCTTCCCTGGGATCCTGCTGTTTGCCAAGGAGCAGTGAGAGCTGAGCCAGGGAAGAGCATGTCCAGCCTGGCATGGGCCTCATCAGCAGGGGGAGGCAGATGAGTACAGGGCAGGTCTTGATGCACATTGTTTGGGCTGTGCTTGTAGCCTCTCGGAGATAAAAAAACTCAGGTATGTTCAGGATTAAAAAGGAAGAGCCAACAGCATCCTGCTCTGTTGGTAGGACTCCATGAAACGCTCTCCTGCCAATGTGTTTTAAAAAAGCAAGTAATGGTGCAAAAAAATCATCTGACTGTGGTTTATGAACAAATTCTTGACTCAATTTAGTGTTCAGATATGGGCTTCAAAAAGTAACAAGGAAATGTTGACTTGTTAATAATAATTTACTAAGGTGTCTGGTTTTTTCATGTCCAGTAAAGAGCTGCAGCTCCTCAGGAAATACAGGACACTTTCAACAGCTGTCCCATAAATCAGATGAATGTTTGAGGGTGATCCGTTCCCAAAGTAGCCATTTACTTTTTAAAAATAGGAACCACTGTAAATCATTTGGAAGTGTAGACAGGTATCATGTAGCTGCACAGGGATGTTTACCAGTTTCATTGAGTGTTGTTTTTGTGACAGATCAAATCCAACGGTGAGCTGCTGATTAAAAATGTTCAGCTGCGGCATGCAGGGAGGTACATGTGCACTGCTCAGACAATTGTGGACAACTCCTCAGCTTCAGCTGACCTTGTGGTAAGAGGTAAGCTTCTCCAGGTAATACAGAAATGTGGCTGGTTTTCACTTAAACCAGACACCATGAAAACAGTGTTTCTGATTGTTTAGGATATGTGTTTTCTCATCAACAGATGGCAGAAATTAAAATGAGATGTGCATAAACGTGCCAAGTCATAATAGTCTGCTCAGGGTACTGATTCAGTTGCAGACATTTGAAGAGCTAACTGAGCATGTGTTTTCCTGAAGAGAAATAAGGATTTTTTAATTATGAGTATTTTCTTTATGTGAAAGCAATTTTTAGCTAATTTTGGTGTTCATTGTTAAAAATAGATTTCAAGGATCATTTCAGTGTATCTCCTGGACACATTTTTAAGTCACTTCTCATTTTTCACAAAGCTGTGTGGATTAAATTATTGTGTATAATACTAGGCCTACATTAAAAGATTTCTGAGTTTTCAAATTACAGAAACCAAGACATCTGAGGTTAAGTTTATCACTCAGTTTTTATCTGATTCGTGTCTGTTAAGTGTTACTGCTGTCTCAAAATGCTGTTCTTGTTCCTACAGTATGTATCCTACAAGACCTGTTACAATGTGAAGTTTTAATAGCATGAGTTAATGTCCTTTGGGCATTTTACTCTCTTTTATGCCTATGGGCATAACACATTCTGAAGTGCTAATGCTCTGTTTTGCTGACAATTCAAAGCCAATATAACTTGTACATTGAGTTGCCTTGCGGTTGTGTTTTGCCCCACGTTCAAGTTACTGTGTAGCAGCTGAAGTGTAGCTGTGTCCTGGTTTTCAGCTTCTGTCATCTCATGTTGTTGTGCAGTTGGATATTTCTCCATTTAATTTTTGCTGAGTATTAACAACCCATGAAATGTCATCAGTTTTGGATAAAATGTCAAAGCAAATATGGTAAGTGATGAAACTACAGAATAGATCTGCAAAGTAAGAGTAGGATCTGTTCATAGGCCTTAGTATTATGTAAGCAATTTCTTTCAAAAATTAAAAGACAAAGTGCTTTATCAAGCTTCTGATTCCCCTTTTAACCCAGTAATTAGTCATTGCTCAGAGACTATTTTGTAGAAGAAATTAGCATTCATTTTGTTCACAAAATTCAGATTTTCATTCAATGAACACAGTTCTACTTACAGCTGCCTTTTTTGTGAGTGTAAGACTCAGCAACTTACCAGGCCAAGAGTAAATATCTTATGAAATATGACAAATGTGGGATTGTAGTTTCACTGCATTGGTAAGGAAGAGGCGACAGCAGAGTATGAAAACAAAGATCTGTGTTCCAGAGCATCTCATCAGTGGAGCACTAAAGGATGGCCACTGTCACTGCAGGCACATGAGGATGTTTTTGTCTGTCCACAAAGCAGTTTAATAGTTCATATGGATTGTTCTATGTGATCTTGTTTAAATTGCTAAAGATGTTAGTACACCTTTCCATACCTTCCAGCCTGAGGGCTTCAGAAGGGAATAGTCTTGCAGGAGAATAGGTCTCTCATCAGACCTTACCTATGAGTGTCCTTAAAGCTGGGATAGCAAATATGCTATATGTTACCAGGGTGGAGAGTTGACCAACAACCCTCATCTTAAAAATCAGCTGTTAGCAGTAACTTCTACTTCATGCATCCTTTACGAAGAGTAAGAAGCTGTTTCCATGTGCAGTGAGATATTTAGTCCTTACCTTGACAGGGAAGTCTAAGGAATTAAATTATATATCCAGTTGAGGGATATATTCATTGAAACCAAGGAATAACAACATATGCTAGTATATGCTTTTTATTCAGTTAATTTCATTTGAGTCCTTTTGCTCAACTGTATGGAGAAAATAGAGCTCAAGAGCTGAAAATATATTTGGCATACTGTGTGTTTGCATCTGGTGTAAAAATCTCCTTCCATTCTTTTTTTGATTTGTTTTGATTCTCTGTGGTTTCTCTGTAAATAGTGCAGAGAAATATATTATGATATTGCTGGATTTTTTAATGTTCTCTGGGACTTGTTTAATCAGGTTGTTTGATAATTATCTGAGTCATGTTGGCATATTGTTATCTCTGAATGTTGAAGCACAAAATACATCTCAGTAGTCCTAATGCATTGTGTCTGTTTTTACACAATAGTTAATATGTATCAGATAACTGTGTATCACATAAAACAGAAACACAATAACGAAACCAGAACTTTGAACCTGATTACCCCATATTACCACATTGGGGTAATATGAAGTCCAAGAAAAATGGGAAGAGGTCTATAGAAATCACTTTTAAGATATGATTTTTCTCCAGAGTAAGTTACAGGGTTTTCCACATAACTTGCAGCGAGGGCCTATATGGCACAACCAGAAGTGTAAGTTAAAGGTGAGCCCTCAATAAGGTCATCATTAGGTGGAATTTGAGAAGGCAATTTTTTGGGGTTTTTTTCTGAGTTCAGTTTTGTTTGGTAAAAAGAGCAGCAACATTTTCAAAGTATCATCTTTTCACTTAAAGTTATCTTGATATTGATTTGGCAAAAATTGTGGAAGTTTTATGTGGTAGTTATAAAATGCAAGAGCAGCCGTCCTGTGAATCATTCCATAGAGTATTAAAAGCTGAGGAATGTTAATATTTTCAGCATATTTAATTTGTTAATTTTACTATCTTTTTCTTTTCTCCCAGGTCCTCCAGGCCCCCCTGGAGGTGTAAGAGTAGAAGAAATTAGAGACACTGCTGTAGCACTTACCTGGAGTCGTGGAACAGACAATCATAGTCCTATTTCTAAATACACTATCCAATCAAAAACCTTTCTGTCTGAAGAGTGGAAAGATGCCAAAACAGGTAAGAGTAGTAAAGACAGTAAGTTTTAAAGTATGGTTGTTGGAAAGTTTGACTAATCAGAAAGTAATCACAACAGAAGGAAACCAGGGGTGCTATTAGTGTTGGCTGCAGGTTTACTGTCCTGTCAGTGTCTTGCCAACAGTTTTGTTCCCAGCACTTGGAGGGCCTGAACTGAACATCAAGAAATACAGAAAAGAACCAGCCAGAATTGCTACCTGTATTATTTTCTCTTTCCTTGTTGCCTAAAAGATTCAACATCAACTACTGGAATCATAAAAATTTATTTGCAGATTAATTTGAATGAAAAATGGATGTCTTTTTTTCTGTATTTATATATGTTATGGAGAAAGCTGGTTAAAATTGTCTGCCTTTTTCTGGGAGAAAACTAAGTTCCAGTTGCATTAGAACTGGCACCCCTAGAGAAAACATAGCTAAAATTATCCTTCTAACCACTGGATGTCATCATTGTGCCACAAAATTGCAGTTAAAGAGGAACCTACCTGAGCACAGGACATGCTAACATTTTTTTTTTTTGCAGGATTTAACGTAAAAACAATTTTAAAATATTTTCATGCTACTAGTATCTCTGAATGCTTTAAGAAGGATAGCATTGTCACAAGCTATACAGAATTTTCCTATCAATATGTTTCATTTTCCCACCCTTATAAATTACAATTTAAGTGCTTTCCTGTGGAATTAAGATATCACATACTCACAATTTCTAAATACTAAGAATATTAATAGTTTCATTGATTATCTTCCATTTAATTTTTCACTTGAAACTGCAATGTGTAAGAAATAGACTGACATATTGAACTGAAAATGTGCTACATTTTTTAGAGTCAGAATTTAGCTATTGTAGGGCTTCTGCCTCATATCATATTTTTCTTTCAGACAATGTAGTATATGTAGTTCTCTTGGATATGGTTGCCTCCATCAGCCGGTACTGATATTTTTTATGCCAAAGTAGCTTGGAAAGTAAACCAGAAAGTTCTCCAGCCCCTTCTTATCTCTTATATTTTGTTTAATGGCGTCTGTTTAATAGATTTCTTTGCACTTTGAAAAAAAATTATGTCAAAATTAGAGCTGTTCAAATAACTGATTATTTGATTCAGTAACAATACATGCAGGAAGGAGGATCCTTTTAAGACTAGCCTCTGCTTTTCTCAGGATAAGCTAATTTTATTTCTTATTCATTCTGTAGTTTTCAATTAAAGAAAATAAGGAAATGTGAAGAATTTCAGGTGACAACATACTGTTTTGTTCTGTGCTGTGTGCTATTGGAACTGGAAATGGACCTGTAAGAGTTAACATAAGTGTTGGTTTCAGATCTTCATTCTGTCTGATTCTGAGCAAAGACTTGAAACTGCTCTTCTCACTTCTTGGGAAGATTCCCTACTTGAAATGTTATAGGCATGATGGGATGAACTTCTCTGCATCTCTGAAGTTCTCTTTCTCTCAGAATTACTGAGATGATCTTTGAGACATGCAGTCAGGCTTTGAATCTTACCCTAAAGAATGCTGGGTGGGGTTTATGTCTTGGATGGGATGGGGAGGAATCTAGATTGTTGAATTCCTTTCTAAAGATTCTAACACAAAAGATATACATTATTAATTTCTGAAAAGGTGAAAGTAACTATTCTGGTGTTTTCAAAATCGTTACTTTTTCATTTGAACCACAGTTAGGAATTTTGATAAATAGATGATTCCCTCAAAATAGGTAAAATCACTGTAATAACCATCACTGACATCACTGCAAGCTTTTCTTAATTGCTGAGCTCCTCCCATTTTGATGCGATGTTAACTTTCAGATTAATGAAGCATAATGAACAGTCCAAATTGATCTGTCACCAAATGTTAAGGCTATCAATTAATGCTGTTTTCATGCTAATGTAATTTTCAGTGTGTGAAACAAGAAAATACACTTTGGCATTGCATTTTGGAAATATTGTAATTATTACTGCTAGCACTATTGCCCCAAACAGATCATTCATATCAGGTTTCATAATACTGAATGTGTTTTGTGAAAGAAGTGTATTCTACTGCACAGTATGGAAATATGAATGAATGGATTATGTAATAAGTTGTTTACATTTATGTTGCTCTTTCCAGTTAAGGAGATCAAATTCTCATTGTACCAAGTGTTCATAATTGTTCTGGGAATCTGTGGGACAGTAAAATTAAATTAAAAGATCAGATGTATCCCGGGAAGGACATTGAAAGAATGTTAAATTTATATCACAACTTGGATGAAATAGGAGGTTTCCAATAGCTTTACTGACTAGACAGAAAAATAACTTGAGTAAGGATGAGGGAGAGTGGTGAGCAGGTAGAAGGAAGAATGGAAAGTGTGTTCCTTTCTCCTTCAGGACCTCAGTTTGGAATGAAATTCAATGATCATTCAATGATCAGGAAGAGGGAAGTGGTGTCACCATCTAGTGCTTTCAGTGTTGTTGCCTGGCTTTTTTTTGCAGGCATTGCACTTATATTTTAATTCTAAATCAGCTGCCTTCCCAGTGCTGAATATCTCTGTTCTCATCCTCCTCTGGACACAAGACTCTAATTTGACAAACAACTCTTATTTGTATACAAATGAAAATCCTCTGTGTTTCCATAGCTGCAGACAACTATAGAAAGAACCCCTATTGTCTGTGAGTTGCAGACAGTCATGAGTTACTCATTTTATTTATGATAAAGAGGCTCATCCTTATGACAATAACAAGTCTTTTCACAGGAATTACAAGAACATTTATCTTTGTTGATCAGAACCAGATAGCAAGTTATAACATGCTCACTAATTAGGTGCACCAAATTAGGAACACATTTTATAAACCACTTTTCATTAATTGATTGAACCCTACATGTCTACCCCTTTTCTGCCCATGTAATGAATTTTTATTTTACAATTTCTGCTTTACAGATTTCTCATTGCATTTGTCTGTAGGTAAAATGAAATTCTACAGCTACAATATGTAATTAGTAGGGAAATCTCATAACTACATGCACTAATTCACACCTAGTTAAAACTTAGAAGTTAATAAGGGTTTATCCAAGACAGTGTCATAGTGACCAAATTCCCAGTCACTGCTGTGGGTGCTCCTTGTAAAATGTGATATTCCTAATGTGCTACGTCAAGTTTCCTTTAGTTGTCTATGTGTGATTGCAGAATATCGCACGTTTTGTCTCAATCAACCACGTTGTTGCTGACCTAAGTGTGAAAGTGCTGTTTGCTAAAGCATTTACTCTTTTTTTTAGACCCAGCAGATATTGAAGGAAATATGGAATCTGCTACAGTGATCGATTTAATTCCATGGATGGAATATGAATTCCGGATAATAGCAACAAACACTCTGGGGACAGGAGAACCCAGTATGCCATCACAGAGGATTAGAACTGAAGGCGCCCGTACGTAAACAGAAAATGTCAGGGGTTTTTAAAATGTGTTTCTTAACTTTTACATTTTTGTTCACCAATTTGGTAATTTTAGGTTTTACTTTTTAAAAAGCACAGTTTATAAGATCCAGTATGCAGAGAATATATTTTCAGCCACCCACTACTACGGATTGTAGTATGCAAGTACCAAATTATGAAGATATGATAGCATCAAAGCAGACAGAAAAGAAACATCATGATATGGCATATTTGTCTCCATTTCTTAAACAGAATCTTACTGCATCTTTCAGGGATCCCCCACTGTATCTGTCAGCCACGCTGTGTGTGTATGCGTGCATGCATGTGTTTGGGACCATGGTTCAAGTCTTAGCAAAAAACATGCATATATTTAACAAGGAAAATGTCCATTTGCTGTATTATTTGTATTCCAGCTAAAGAATACAAATAATAGGGTGTGTGTTCTACTGGATAATGCCAATTTTCTGTGATTACAGGTTTGGTCTGGTGCCTCCTTACTTCACGTCACGTGTGTGACATTATCCAACACAGCATACTCTCTTATCAGTCTGGTTGATCAGTGTTAGTAGCTCAGAGCATATTTAAGGATATTCTTTAGGCTTAGGCACATCTTTTTTATAATGAATTCTCCAAAATGAGGAATTAGATGTTACTATTCCAGATAATACATTTTGGTTTGACTGTACAGAGGAGGTAACAGCAGTGTTCTAGGGGGTAATGCATCACTGCACAAAGACTGTATCCAGCAAAGCCTTTATACCACAGAATAGCACCCACTTGCAATCTAGATTTCTTTACAGTTGTTTCCCATAGCTTGAGTTTTGAAACTAAAAATTAAAAACCGAAGTATGAAAAACAGCTTTTGCAATTACACCTGCTAGGTCATAGCTTTGATTAGATAGTATTTTCAAAATAAAATGTATTTGCATTGTAAACTTCAAAACATTCATTAAAGACAGATCTGGTCCATTGAAAGTTTGTTTCTTGGGGAGAAAGAAAAGAAATTGGTTAAATTATTTTGAATAGGGAAGGAAAAGCCACATAACTTTAATACTAAAGTAAAAGATAGTCACTTCCTAGAAAATTGATGGCTAACATCATATGTTTTACAACTCAATAGCTGCATTTGAAGGCCCAAGAATCTACAGGAGAAATCTAAACATGCTTCTTTGAATGCCTGGTGCACAACAGACATTTTTAAAATATTAGAAAAGACACAGATAATGAGAGAAATAATGCTAACAGGTGGAATAGGGGTAGTGTCCTGCAGTTTGCAGTGTGTCGTGGCATTTTTTGTAGCCTTCCAAAAGTGGCATACTTTCCAGTATTGTAGCAGGATGTACCTCTTTGCAAGAAGTGGTCTAGTTAGTCGGTTGTCTGATTCCTCAGGCACAGCGCTGGGCTCTGGCAGACTGTGAGACAGTTTTTGGCAAACCATGCTAAATGGTAATGGGAGTCTTCTTAGGCATCAGTCAGCACTTCTTGCCATGACAAAATAGGGTGTAAATAATTTACAGTTTACAGAGTAACTTCTGTGTCCAAGTGTTTTTTCTGCCAGGAGCTGGAATTTGTTATAAGCAACAGTAGGATTTGGGTTGCACTGTCAACGTCAAGGATAGTACAGAAGCAGCATGCACAACTGCATGTGCATTTTCATGTAATTCTGAAAGAGGTAAATAACAAACAACAAGCCATAGTCACATATTGTAGTTATTGTTAACATTTTCTCTGTTAACCAGCAACAAACAGTGCTGTGTCTTTGTTGTACTATGCGAGTGACAAATAATGTCTGTCACACTTAAAAGTCGTCAGAGTGTTTTTCAATTTTGAAGTCTCTCTTCTGATAGATAACTAGTTTCAGTAACTTATTAGCATGCTAAGATTGTGTGCAATGTTTTTTATTTTTAATGAAACAGCTTGCTTCATCAATAACATTTCACAGTGATTTCTTGAAATTCAGTGTATCAAGGTCTTGTTTTATGTATTTTAGCTTCTGGGTGCATTAGAGTAGTTGTCTAAGTATAGTTGTCTACCTGGTCTTAACAGAGGGAGAAACCTGAGATTAATTGTAGAGAGAATGAGCAAGATTCTTTTGAAAACAATGACTTGTTAGACTTTAAACAGTCGGGGGTTTTCTGTTCTTTGGCAGCCTATTTTCTTTGACTACTTATGCATTCTAGAAACTCTCTGCTTCTCACATAGCTCTAAAACTATATATTTATAAAAGATAGTATGACTACAAGGTCAAGTAACAAACTCCAACTTTCTCTCAAATTGTCATATGTATGTTTAGTCTTGATCTCCACTAATTTGTTTTCAGAAAGGCCAGAAATAAATAATGCAAACCATGCATTGAATGCTGATTTCAGTTTCAAATTTATTTTTGCATATTTTTATCCTGTCTGAAAACATTAGTTCTGGTCTGCTTTGTGTTCCCCTTCAGCTGCCCTCAGAGAAGGCCTCAGCAAGCATCTTACTTACACAGTGCTTGAGCACTATGACTTGATGGCATTCACTGATTAGTGGAGAAAATGCCTGATGCTATCAGAATTTTTTTATGCAAAGAACACATTAATTTAGGTAGGGCATGTAGCTCATACATACACCTCTGAGGTATATTGAATGCCCTGTAGGTCGGCTATCATGTCCTAAATTTTCAGTGGTACTTTGTGTGTCTGTATTGAGTGACAGCAGATAAATACACAAACACCATGGAGGACAGCAATAGAATCATTGCACTTGGTGCAAAGAGTCTGAGAGAAATGACAATATAGGAAGGATTTATAATGGAGTCCTCAAAAGTATCCTACCTTGCCACCCAGCTGTGCACCAGTGATAGATCAACTGACTGTATTTCATGATGCAGAATATCAGTGTAAAATGTGAGTAGTAAATTATAAAGTGCTATGCCAGTTTTGCTTAGGTACATCTACCCATCCTGAACATAACTATGAAGAAGACATATGCCACTAATCTAGAATACAATTAGGCTGCCAATGCTTCAAAGATAGACCCATGGGTTTAACCTTATACATGGCAAGTAAATCCATTGGATCAGGTGGAACTGATCACAGGATGGTAAGGAAATTACATGTGCAAGTCCATGGTGCTTGAGCCCTTGGCATACCAACATCTGAGAAAGCACAAGAATAATACACAGTGTGCTTATCTTAAGACTTAGGAGAAATTTTCCATTCCTGAATATTCAATTAAATATTTGTAGATAATATGAGGAGAAGGAAGAACAATTGCTAGCTATGGTTACAGCTGGCACATTTCCTGAAGCAGTAGCTGTACATTAGTCTTGGCAGATTGCACACCATCATTACTTTAATTGTGAGTGCCACGTGTGCTCATTGGCCTTGCAGCTGTCTGCTGCATACTTCGTAGTAATTTTTCTTGTCTCTTCTGTTTCACTAGCTCCTAATGTGGCTCCTTCTGATGTTGGAGGAGGGGGTGGAAGCAATCGAGAGCTGACAATAACATGGATGGTAAGTATTGCGTATGCAGGATGGCATGAAACCTGTACTATCTTATATCTGATCTTGCTCCTCCTGCAGACTGTGAATGATTTGTCTCTGGGTCTTGTGAGAGCAGGATTTCTATATAATATATAGGTTTTCCAACTTTTGTCATGAAAAAATAGATGAAGAGGAATGAGGAAGAGTGCATTGTAGGGGTTTATGTGTTGGACATTTCTAAGATATCATCTAAAACATTTTAAAACAAAGAGATTGAAACACATACTATGATAGTGCATCAATAAAAGCAGTCTTCATTCTGCTGTTGAAGCAATGGTTTTGAAAACTTACCTATACTGTGGATATAGGTAAAGCAAGAAGGCAAAAGAGACACCAAGATAAGAGGAAAGCAAAACACAGCACAAGAGAGGATAAGGCTTTATAAACAAAGTTGCATTGGCAAAAGTAGCAAGGAAGAGAGAATTGAAATCTACTGCAGGGTATTTGGGGAAGCTAGGGAAAATAAATAAATAAATAAATAAGATTATTGGATTCATGTCAGAGCCTATCAGTATCCAGGAAAAAGATAGTCACAGCAGCATTACCTCTGGCAAAGATGGTTATGTTATGCTTCAGAAAATTACCAAGTTTATTTTCTGTTGACCTCTCTGTTGACTGCCATAAGGCTATGAGATACATAAGGCACATTATGCCATTTGTGTCTTTTGGGGAATAGTTGTTTCATATGTAGCAGCTGAATTACCTCTAGGAAGAGTGCTTTTTTTGTGGGAAGTAATGTAAATATGTCATAATTCCAATAGCATGTATTGTTGTATAGGATTCTCCTCATGAATATGAATACAGATTTTAATCCATATGCATATTTCCTTCTTTTTGTACTTAGGATTGGTCATATGTCTGTGAAGTTCTCAAGTATGACAGAAATGACCAGCCATATCTTTGAGCTGTCAGATTTGGGCTTTCCTGGCTGTGTCTTATTTTGGGCTTTTGGGGTTTTTTGTTTTTTAATTGAGTACAAAATATTTATTCAGTCTCCCTAAGTATTTAGCAGTGAAGAAAAGGTTTATGAGTTTCTGAAAAAGAAGGTCCACAGTTCTGTTACAATATATTGGAAACTACGGAGCTGCTTCTTGCATTGCATGTAAAGACTGGTACTCATGGCTTTTCAATACCATGGTAACTTAGCTGTGACCAAACTAAACAAAGAAAATATGACCAGGAGAATAGTAACTAATGCAAGATCAGAAGTACAAGACCATTTTAGTATTTCCTGTACACCCAGGCAGATTTATATTCTCATTATTTCTCTTACCTAATGTTATGCTTCACATCTGTTCTGAGTATCTCCTTTAGTCAGACAAGTTAAGCATGGCTTAACTCCCAAGAATCTTCTATGCTGTGTCTAGCAGGGGTTTTTAAATAGAGACTGTAGATTCACATAGTCTGACAGACAACAATATATCTATCTGTAAGGCTAAGATAAAAATATATATTGATTCCCCTAAATGTGCTGACATTTGCATATGCAACTTTAAATAGTCCTTAATTAAGAAGAGAAGAACAAAATGTATGGCAGGTTCACATGTTGCTGCCAACCCCTTTTCAGCTTCTGCTATGATTCATAAGCCCAGGCTGAATGAGACAGCCAGAGATGCAATCAAAGCTCTTCTAAGACTTGTTTTGAAAGAGGAACTGCGAAGAAGAGCTAGGAGTGGCATGCCCATTCTTCCTCATTTTCCCCCATTTGTCTTTCCCATTTTCTTTTTCAAAGTTTTCAATGGATTTTACAAACTATTCAGCTGCTTATACTTACTTACTATGTGCAGCCATTGGAGGGAAAGCTGCTTTCACACTTTGTATAAGGCCTTTCAGAATATAATTTTTAAGTGCCAGTCCTGGCTTTCTAAAGTTTGCTCTGGCTGAAAATCACTCTGGGGCTAGGGCCTCATCCAATCTGCTTACTTTGGCATATGAGAGTGAATTCTGGTTTATTTTAAGCAGCTAGTTACAGTTTCAGAAGATCAGCTACACTGAAGTTTCATAAAACCTTGCTCAGAATATCTCCATATATATTGGCTAAAGTGGGCAAATACCTGAGGAGAGTAATTACTCTCTGTGTCACTGATCCAAGGCCTTTGCTTCAAGATAAGCTATTTCATCTCTGTGAGATTTCCATTAGGAAAAAAAGTGATGCAGGAAGCTTATTTTCAAAGGATCCTCCTGGTCACCCTCCTTATGCACAGATAAATGATGTGATTTTGGCTGGTTGCAGTGTCTGATAGTTGTGGTAAAAGCTCCATGGACTGAGAAGGGATCACTGAATGTAGAGCATTGGAAAAAGAAGGAAAATCCATTATGGCAGATGTTCTTTCTTATTTTTGTATGTTCCAGTATTCCTAGGTATAGGAAATTAGCTATAGTTTTAAGAAATATTTTGGATAGGGTCTTGAATGTCTGTGCTGAAAGTGGGAGTAATTTCACTAAAAGATTTACCAGTTAGAAGCAAGGTAGTCTAAATCAGCAGCTGGATCCTCTCCACCATCAGTGAAAAGTGGTAGGATGAGTCATTCTTTGAATGTGTCCATCTTCCTTTATCAGCTGTGCCAGTTGCCTAAGTGACAAACTTTCAGTAAATTAATATCATTTGGGCCACCCACATAGATTTTCTCTTCACTGTGATTCTTTTGCAAGAATATCTATCTCCACATGTACATGGACCTGTATACTGGCATAATATGTCTGTGTTACATATCTGCTGTATCTCATTCCTTAGGTCTTTTTGTTAACTACAGCTGTTTTATTACACAACTATTCTTGGTTTCTTTTTGTGGGAGGTAACATGATGTGTGTTACACTGAGTTCAGATGAGGAAAAGTATCTTTAAATGTTTTCCTAGCAAGTGCACTAATACTGCAGATCTAAGAGGGCCTATTTTTAAAGGGGGTGGAAGCAAGCCATTGAAGGAAACCAGGAACATATGGAGGTCTATGTCAGTGTTTTTACAATGTACATATCGATGATTTCTGCATTATTTGTGTTTCATTCTAGACCTAGCTGTTTAGCAAAAATCAACGTTTTATTTTTTGTTTCTACAGCCTTTGTCAAGAGAATACCACTATGGCAATAACTTTGGTTATATAGTGGCCTTCAAGCCATTTGGTGAGAAAGAATGGAGAAGAGTTACAGTTACTAATCCTGAAATCGGCCGATATGTCCACAAGGATGAATCAATGCCACCATCAACTCAGTATCAAGTAAAAGTGAAAGCTTTTAACAACAAAGGGGATGGGCCATTCAGTCTCACTGCTGTCATTTATTCAGCACAAGATGGTGAGCAAATGTTCCAAATGAGTTTTACTCTTTGGGTCTGGGCAGCACTACCAACATCAGTAGAACCTGGTCCTTGACACTGATTTGTATAGCAGGATACATCTTCAGCAAGGGAGGGCGTGCATTGATCACCCAAAACACTTGTTCTGAGCAGCCAACTTCCACTTTCTACTTTCTGTGTGATGCAGAGCACTTGGCTGTACTTGCTGGCAATCAGCAATACACAGCAGCATGCGAGATTCTTCACATGGCTTGTTAAAAGAATTAAGAATATAGGAAAAGAATTTCTTATCTTCACAGTGGTTGCCTAAAACATTTAGATCTTTATTCAGCAGTGTCTCTGTGATCTTAATAAATGTATTTGACATATGCTTAATTTTTTTCTTAACAGACCACACTAAAGCCTAGTACTTTACTAGACCAGTATCAGAATTTAGCCCAAAACTTGAAGGAATGATAGTCTACTTGTATCTAATTACATTTTCAGCATGTTTAGAATCTCATATAAATTATCCCTGTTACATTCTTTATTCTGGTTTGCATGTTAGAACTATCAAGTGAGTAATTTAATAGAAACCTCTTTCACATTGCATTAAAATATTTTTCTTAATTCTTGCTGTAATTATTTCACATGCTGTGATCTTTAGGATTGAAGTTTAAATGACATTTCCAAACTCAGCAGAAGAGAGAAAGTACTGGAAGAAAGTTTACCTTAAATCAGAAGAAATATATACAACATCATTAATTGTGTTATCATCACTCAAGCCTGTTCTAAAAAAATACAGTTTATTAATTTCTGCCAGGAACCCAAAAAACTGCTTTTATTTTTCTTTCCATAGAGCAAAATCTCCTTCACAAAGTCAACAGATGTAGACCAAAGAGTCAAGAGGAAGGATAAAACAGGGCCACATTCTCACACTTCCGATTCTGTTCTGTACTCTGTGTACTTTAAGGAAGATTTATGTTTATATTCCCATTAGCACTAATGGGAACTTCGTTCACAAATCGGCCACACACAGAGAAAAGACAAAAGAGTCCTCAATACCAAGCTGGCTTATGAGGATAATACCAATCTTTTTTCTCAGGCAGGCACACTTTAGGAAATCATCTTCAACAGCTGCTGCAGCAACACAAAGGGGTTTTTTTGCAATTATATAAATGCGTTGGTAAATACCTATGGTGTAATGAAAGCAATATCGGTCAAATTACACCTAAGTATACATCCTTGCTCAGTGACTTCATCGACAACTGACTGATAAGCTCCCACGTGTTTATGTTAGGATTATCCATACCATGTCAGGAGTGGCAAGTGTTTGTATGGTCTCTAAGTTCAGGGACATGGTAGAGCCGAGTAGCTCAAAAAGACAGAGGAGCAGCAAACGTGCAGAACTGCCAGCTTCCAGATAAAGAGGTCACTTGAGTGGCTGCTGATGTTCTAACACAGACTTTAAAAGTCCAGACACCTGATAAAATACATCTGTGGTTAAATGATGCCAGATGCAGCCTGCAAAAGAAATAGAAGGTCTGTGAACTTACTTCCTACTTCTTTGATTTCAGGCACCAAACCTTACCAGAAGTACTCACAGCTCCTGTGCAGAGCTGTGACCCTGACTACTGCCTATATCCAATCCAGGAACTTCAGGGCAGGTTAGAAGAACTTTTTCCAAGAGATGTAGTGGAAGTTACTCTGAAGAGCATTGAGAGAGTTGTCTCCTGGCATCAGGATGTGAAGAAAATCACTTCCATATCTCGTAGTGTGCTTATTGGCTGCCAGCCTGAACTTTGTATAGTTTTGCTTAGAAGATAATTGTGTGATGACCACATATTTTCAGTGGAGAGAATATATTGTGATGACCACATGATTTCTCCTTTTATTGGTAGAAATACTGATTTAGAAGGCTGGGGGAATGAATATGATGACATCTTTCTGGCTCAGGACGGGTTGCAAAATATTTATAGGACATAAATTACATAAATAGGGATGTAAATTATTTGCAGCTCATAAACAAGCATGAGCAGATGAAATATTGTTAGAGTATTGTATCAGCAAAAGCCCTGGCAGCTGAAACTTTTTGGTATGAATTTTTTTTTGTAATTTCTGTAATTGATACAATAGAGAAGAGTCTGACCATGATTTGGATGCTCACAACTATTCTACCTTTATTTCTGTACCTTTGAGTCAGCAAGTGATATTACTACTATTAAACAACTTCTCAAAGGTATTCAGGAAATCATAAAGCAATATGATCCTGCAATATTCCATACAGATATGTATAAATATCCATATATACATAAATATAGTGACAGCTTTTCACTAAGTTGTGTATTCTATAATAGATCTATGATTCTCTAGTTGTAACTGTGGGCATTGTTATTCCCTTTAGTGACTGGGGAATTTCTGTGTTCCCACGTGTAATAAGCCAAGTTCCATGTCTGACAACTGCTAGTCATATCTGCCATTGCTAGTAGTGAGTAATGATTGCTAGTAATGAGTGCACAGGCCTCTGGCTTATCTAAATTCCTGTCATTGTGAAAACAATTTTGCAATAATGTATAATTTTTTAATTAGACATTTGCATTATTAACAGCCATTGAAAGACAATTACAAAAAGTAACTTTGCATATAAGATTATTTTGTTACCTAGGATACTTTTCATGAGAGATGTTAGTGATTTTTTTCTTAACAGTGGCTGTTTTGATGCATAGTTGACTGGATGCCCAGTTGGAAGATTAAGTCTATGAAAGCTTTCCTTAGCTAGGGCTGCCATGCCTGTCTGTTGCAACTTGTTTCAGAAGATTCACGACAGAACTGTTGTTAGCTTGGAAAACTTTATCTTTTACAGACATTGCTGAGTTTATGCCTTTCTTAATTCCTTACCTCATTTAAAATTCAAGCAGCAGTGAAATGAAACTAGACCTTAGCACTCTGAGCCTATAAAAGTCTATCATATTATGATGGTCTGTACTCTGGGTTGGCTGCTGTTCAGAACTGAGAATACAAACAAAATCAACCTTATGATGTATGCTTTACAGAAGGGTACTTGATTATTTCACACCTATGTTCAAGTTTATATGTGCCTCTGGATGGCTGTGTATCTAATTTCTGCTCTCACAAAAAATTTGCATTGTTAGGACTAAGTGGGATGGGCAAGTATTTGTGTATAACTAACTTTAAAAATCTGATGTTTATAATATGTGAGCTGCTGTCCCATTTAGTAAAAGATCACTGGATGCTTCATTCTATCTATCAAAGGCTGTTCTCAGTGTACACAAATTTCAGCATGAAATCCATTGAAGCATAAAAATACATAGTATGAGCCAAGTAACAGGATCATTGCTTTGTTTTTACGGAGTCATTTTCCTTACAGATCCTCACTGGACTTGAAGTTTACTCAAGCAAAAACAGATTAAAGGCTAACACTTGGCTCAGTGATGTCAGAAAAATTATACAAAATACTGAAAATAATATGAAATTCTGAAGTGAGAAGAGTCCCTGTAAAAACTTACAACATTACCACAGAATCAGATTGACTATTTAACATATGTTTCGTCTTCTAGCTCCAACTGAAGTACCTACAGATGTGAGCGTGAAAGTTTTGTCATCTTCTGAAATGTCTGTTTCTTGGCACCATGTTTCTGATAAATCTGTGGAAGGATATCAGGTGAGTTTAGTAGCAACACTGTCAATCTTATTCTTTTACTGTCAGTAGTTACAGCCAACAATAATTCCTACTCTGGCATTCCGTCTCTTAGGGTCCACTTCTCTTTGGTTAGCACATTCTGTGCAGATTTTGCATCTTGAGAAACAGATTATTTTTGGTATTATGTACTTCATTACTAAAATAGATTAAGAAATGTATGTTTACACTATTCAACTAACAAAAGGCTCCATTATTTCATGAAAGAATGTTGTCTGTTTTATGTAATTGAATACCTATCTATAACTTCTTAAAACATACTGAAATTAAATTTTGGGTGTAATTTTCAACACATATGCAAAATTGTAACTAAATCTGGCCCACTTAAATTACCAGCAGTTACTAATATATTTCATTTACAAACCTTATAGTAAGTGAGACTACTTGACAAATGCCCAAAGTCCAATCTAACAGACATCAGAGACAGTATAATAGATCCTGCTTTTGTGCAAGACAGTGATGTTTCTTTGATGGTTTCTGTTCTCCACATGAAAAAGAGCTTCAGGGCATGTTCCATCTGGTCCATCTCAATGGTATTACTGGTGAAAATTGTTCTTGTCCCTCTGCAGAGGTGACGACAACCACAGGCTGGGTGCAATGAGAAATGGCCATGTAGTACTGTAGCAGGGGAGTCTTAACATCATCCATGCACAGTGGATGCTGACCAACCCTGCAGTGTACAGTCTGCTCACTTTCGCTGCAACCCAAAATAGGGGTTTGGGTCTAGTTTGTTTGTGACTTGCCTTGTGATTTATGTTTCCAGCTACTTGAAGATATCCTGTATGTTCCAAAATAAGGACATACAAATGAGGAGTAATCTCATGGAATGGAATAATTCTTTAATTAGAATCTATGGATAAATAAGTAGTACTTGTTTGGGGTTTTTTTTTATTTCCTGATCTCTGTTTCTGTCTCCATGACATTTATTTCAAACTTTTGTGATACCGTAACAAGAATAATGTCCCATGTAAAGGTTGATTTTATACAGTACAGACATAAAGTCTTAAAATTACAGAGGACACTGGGGTTTGAAATTAAGACACTAATATGAGTGGTAACTCCTAATTTACTAAAGCAGCCCACTGGTTTGGTGTCTCATAGGGATTTTGCAGCTAGATTAGGATGGACAAATTGATGGTCATAGCTGAGATCTGTAAGCTCATCCTGGACAGCCCTGTAGCAGCATTGCACTCCCAGGCTGAACAGTCTGCCCAGAAACTGAAGCCTTCACATGCAGAATGGCCTGAGCACACACTTGGCAGGCACATACCAGGGGACTTCTGGGAATGTAGTGTGGCAACTGCTGTCTCTGGTGGATAGAGCAGCAACAAGGAGTGCTCACAGAGACTGGGATTGCAGCTGTGATAGACCATGAAGACAGATGTTCAGAGTTGTAATAGGGAATAGGGTAGTAAAGCAGGAGGGACAAAGATAAATGTGGATAAATGGTAGGAGAACATGCCCATAGGCAGCCCATGTTTGGCCATTTTTAAAAAATTTTACCTTACTTGACATAAAGACATCTGAGCTGTGTCAGGAGACACTGGGGAGAAGAAGGGAGGGGAGAGGATTTAGCAGGAAAGACCAGGATGAATGGAACAGTCAATAGAAAAAGAAGGAAATAAATCAGAAAGAAATGTGGGGGATCTTTGGGCTGAAAAGAGAATAACTGTTAGAAAGGTGTGGTATCCTGGGAATGGACCTTCTGTTACATGGATTTTGGATGTTCAGGGTGTGGCCTTGTTTTGATAGCTGTAGTATAATTTCATCTACCTATTCCTGGAGAAATACACTTCCACAAATCCAGCATGAACTGACTGACTTGTACATGTACAATGAGCAGTTGCATTAGAATATAAACTTCTTCCTTTTTTTCCCCTCTTTTTCTAAGATAATCTTCTAATTATCAGGACTATGTAAAAAATTCCATATGTCCCAACCCAAATTACTGCCCCACAATTCTCAATAAGGCATTAATTCTGAGATCTTTTTTCCCAGGGCACTCTAGTAGAGGGGAAGGCAGAAAAGGAAAGCCCATGCTTCTTCACTGAGAATAAAAAACAAGACTTGTGTTCCTGAAGATCAGAACCCCCATGAGTCCTGAAGGAGCCATAGGACAGGGCAAAAATAGAGAGGGTTGTTCTGGAAGGTTAAGGTTGCAAATAGCATTTGTGAAGTTGCAGTAGAAGTTGTGGTGAGAGGAGTATTCAAACTGCACTATAAAATTCTAGTGACTATCTCTGGAAGGCTCTGTATCTATTGGTATCAATAAATACTACAATAATTACCGTTAAATTACTGCTCAGGTGTAACACAGGTTAATAGAAACCAACATTCACTAGAGCACCTTCTCAGTTTCCTTTTGGTCTTTATTATTACTTGAAAATTGCATAATTGGCTTTTGAATGCTAGAGTTTAAGAGGTGGGAGTACCCTGAGCAAAGAACCTGAGGTGTTTCACCTGTGACACAATGCTTCTCACACCAGGAAGAGTCAGATTATCCTGACACTAATGCATACTGTCAGGATGACTGCCCCCATGGTGATGAGTGTGAGCTGATACATTTTGCCATTACAGAGGAGTATCCTCAGCTCACACTTAAAGAAGAGATAAAGTATGAAAACTATCTCCATCCATATAGGGAATTTAAGATTTATGAGTTCTTACAATAGGCTGCTAACAGCCACATCTCTGCAGTGGATGCAGCACCAGTGACATTATCTGTATTTCACGCTGCTTCTATGCAATAGATGTAGGTTTATTTTATTAAACAGATTTATCACTACTCACTACCATTGTCTTTTTTTGACTGAAATATGTTGTTAGCATTCTTTCTTAATATGAGTAAAGTATATTTTTGTGTCAGTCCTATGTAGAACCTTCAATAATATGGAAGCTTTTATTTCACAACATTTACAGAAACAGCTTCAGTATATTAAAGTTTGAATAGAGGAGAAGACCGTGAAAGACAGGTTTTTCCCTGATTTTAGCACAGAGGGCTGCACTAATTCATGATGGCTAAGGCATTCCTTCACACAAATCAGAATTGGCTTATTTCCCACAAAAACTCTAGAGCTTGGTTGAAATGCCCTTTCTGTGTCCTCTAGGGATTCATTGCCTATGGATTACCCTAACAAAGTAAATGCAGAGCACCAGGAATAAGAAGGCTGTCTGGGGCTGCTACATAAGTTCTTTAAAAAACAGAGAGAGGGGCTACTCAGTAGAATGGGGAAATGTGACTTCTTGAAGCAATTTGGCATTTAATTCCAGAGGCAAGTGAGAAATTGCCAAATTATTTTGAGAAAGCTTGAAATTATTTAAATATAAAGTGAGAAATGTAGGAATAGTGTAAGGAAGACAGTAGTTTTCTTAGCTCTCAGGGAAGTAATCTTTTTTTTTTTTCTTTTCTAGTTGTTGCAATGTTCCAAATATGTAAATATGACTTAGAGAAGAACTTTTTGTATTCATGACATATAGCTCACACACTATAGGAGTAAAGTCCACCACATTGCAGCCAAGAACAATTGTATTTGAGATTTAAATTTTATTTTAAAATTTAAATTTAATTTAAAAATTGTATTACTTCTGTTTGAAATGTAGTATGTTCTTGGTGGAGAAATTTTCATTTTCATTCATTGTTCTCACTTGTCTTGTTTGATGCTCTGTGTTACTCTTTTATTACACCTTTAGCATTCCTGTACTGCAAACAAACATTAAGATTGTAAAAAGTTTTGCAAGGCAGAGTAATTCAAAGGCTTCCAGAATATGCCACATGATTAATAAAACCTTCATATAAAGTATGTTTTCTATCTTTAGGTAAAGCTGTTACTTAATTAACATAATAGATCTTACTAAAAAATAATTGGTTTTCAATGGCCAGCTAAAATCAAAAACAAAGCTACTATTGGTCCTGTCATGGTCGATAAACGTTTGGACACCTAGAACATTACAGAGGTCCTTTTGCTGCAGGCTAGAAACTTGTTTGAACTTAGAGAGAGACATGACAATCTCTAGCCCCTAATGTACACACCCTCTCTCACCTGAGTCAGCCACTTACAGTTAACACCTTATGGTGTACAGCTGGTTGCATTCAACCAGATCTGCTTATCAACAACAGGATGTTAATTATAATCATATAGAAGAAGCTCTGACTTGAAGCACACTATCAGACCTTCAGCTGAAATGGCAGTTTCAGATCCATGCCAGTTTGAAATCATTCATCTGGTGGAGATTGGCACTCTACTGCTGAAGCCTGCAGAATGGACTGAGTGCAGAGTCCTCACTCATTTTAGGGTAAAGGCTGTCTACTTGGGAAAATAGCCACCTTTATAAGTACGAATTTTGTGAGTGTGATTGCTTAAATTACAGTAAACTGATGTTTAGGATAATAGAGAATGATACTTTCTAAACAGAATGCAGGGCATACATTTATAGACCTGAAGATTATCTTTTTGTGCCTGCTGAAAATCGGGTGTACATGCTGAACTTAAAAAGTGAAGCCAGTTTGGTCTGCAGATACAGTGTGATTCTCCCTGCAGCACGGCAGCAGGAAAGAGTGACAAAGGCCACTAAGATGTCACATTTATAATAATCAGAGTGAGTAACCTGTAACACTCTTGGGAAGGACTGTGGTGAAAAACATTGACAAGAGACAAGCTACAAGAAGTATTTAATTGACAGTAATCTCTGTTTAGTGATATTGTTCTCATGTCCAAAGACACTTGAAGTAGGCAAAGAGAAATCCCCTACTAAATCTCCTGCATCTCTCCTTATTCAACCACAACATGTGCTCTAAGATAAAAGAAAGAAGTATTTTTATTAAATGTTGTAATTTAAATGTGAATAGGAGAAAATAAAGCCTCACTAAACAAGGGTTGTACCCACAACTTGTAAAGAAGAGAACTGTGATATTAACACTTTGACAGACTATCAGTTCTTCTAACCTATTCCTTAAATGGAGTTTTCATGGACAACTAATGTCAGAAGAACAGAAGGTAAAAGAAGTTACTATTTAAAGGACAAGATAGGCATACCTCATGTCACCAATAATATCTTACAAAGTAAGATTTTTCCTAGAGCCTGAATTTACCAACAATACTAACTTCTTCCTAAAAAATTTAGAACTCCCTCATGTTGCATTCACAAAAATCTTTATGAATTCAGGCAGAAGCTAAGCAGAAATGCTGAGGATGAAAACACTCAGAACCAAAATGCAATGGGCACGGCTTTCTGCTCTTTCAGGTTTGTGCAGTAATTTAGTCTTATGCAAATGGTTATGAACCAGACAAAACCCAGAGACTGACAGTGTTTCACTCTCATTTGCATCTCACAAGGCCATGCAGAATAGGACCCTGTGTATTTGAGGGACTGTATGGAATAGCATCATTTCAGAGGATTTACACTGTTTTCACCTGGTGCTTTGTAGTGCATAATGAATTAAAGTGGGATGGAACAAGCTCCTGGGAAAAAAAAAAACACTCATGGAATTTCTGTGCACTCTTAATTGGTTTTTAAGGTGCTGCAAGCTTACAGTGATGTTTTTTTCAAATTTTATAAATTTTCATGTTCTTCTTCATCTACTTTGATGAATGTCTCATTGTGCTATGAAACCTAATTGAATATAGCTGAAGAACTCTAAAAAGTGGTTACGTATGCCTATCAAGACCTACACATGCAGCTAACATGACTGAATACTTTGCATTCCATAGACAGAAGTACCAAAGGCCTAAATTTGTAAGACATTCAAAACAAAATACATCAAAAACGTTATCAGAGTTTAGTCTCTACCACTGTAAGAAAACAACACTAAAGAGAAGAATGCAAAAACAAAAGAGCTAGAAGAAAGAAGTCTTGTTCTTTGAAGGCAGTATACAGCTCCCAGGCTTCTAATGCTGGGAACAAGTTAAATCACTGTGAGAAAAGTTTATATAATAAATTCTACATTTATTTCTGTTTCTTTAAGCCTTTACACAACTTGAAAATCACAGCCTGTAGAAGGAAATTTATGCTATTGCTGTTAGATTTCTTTTAGCTGGGTTATATCCAAATATATAGTGTAGAAATACATCAGTTTATATAAAATTTCTTTATGATTAAAGATGTTAAGTTTAATCCTCCGATTGGCTTGCTTTCAGATTCGTTACTGGGCTGCTCATGATAAAGAAGCAGCTGCACAGCGGGTGCAGGTGAGCAATCAAGAGTATTCAACCAAACTGGAAAACCTGAAGCCCAACACTCGCTACAATGTAGATGTGTCTGCCTTCAATAGTGCAGGCTATGGACCTCCCAGCAGCACCCTCGAGGTTGTTACCAGGAAAGCACGTAAGTAAATGCAGCATTAGCTGAAGTATAATGTAAGCTTAAGTATATGTCCATCATGTTTTCAAGCATGACTTCTCTTTCGTATACAGAGTGTTCTCTCCTCATGTGGTATTGCTTCTTAGCCTGAAAATTTCTGCTAAAATTCTCCTTTCTCTCTTTTGTTGCCATATGTAATGGGGATACCTTACAAAAGGCAGTAAAGAGGCTAAGATTATAGGCTCAAAGCTTGTTAATTCGCAAGCTCAGATTAGGTTGCTCAGGGATTTGTCCAGCTGGATCTTGAATACCTAAAGGAATAGAGACTGCACAACCTCTTTGAGAAATCCATTCCAGTCCCTGACTTATTTTGAGCATCTACTCTGAGACTCTTAATCAATATTGAGTGTTTTGTTACTCATCCTCCTGCCATGCCATGCAAGAGCCTGGATTCTTCTTGATAAGCTCCCTGCTAGGACAGGGGACTCTTAGGTTCCCTCCAAAATTGTCTCTCCTCCAAGGTGAACAAGCAAAGCTCTTTCACCCTTCCTTCACAAATTAGGTGTTCCAGATCCCCACCAGGTCGCTCTTGTTCTGTTGAACTCACTCCAGATTACCAGTGTCTTTCAAGTATTGGGAATCTCAAAGCTGGGCACAATATTCTAAATGATGAACAGTTGAGACCAGCTATTATGTAGGCATTTATGCACTGCCTTTCTCTTTAGTCAGCAAGAAGGATTCTGATGATTAAAATGTGACCAGCTGCCATTTTCATCAACAGCAGAGCAGTAGATTCAGGCAACCTTGAGAAGAGGGTGATCTGAATCTCACCCTAGAATTGACATACCATAACAGGTTTTTGAATATTGCTTCTGACTCAATGAGGATACCTAGCACTAGCATTGACTGAGCAATGTAAGAAATGCATTTTGTGTATTTAAAACACAGTTATCTGGGCTAAAAATGCATACAACTGATCTGAGGATTCCTGTCAGTAAATAGTGGATTGTGCAACTTGCACCTGCAGGGTTCATTAATAAAAGTCCATTTGACAAGTTATTAGTAAGTTATAATTAATGTTTTCTGCAGTGGGGTACTTATATTTCTACTCAGCTGAGTTAAATGATGTAGAAATGGCTGTAAATAGTTGACTAAATATTTGATCTCAATTAATAAATATGACTTACACCGTATTTCTGGGAGGTTCTGAAGGCAGATACATGTCAGCAAACACTCGTGGTCAGTAACACAGTGAAGGGTAATGTTGGCCACTTCCATTCTGGCAACACAGAAAGACAGACCCACAATGCAGCCACTGAACAAAGCCATCCAAAATTGCCTGGCTGGAGCTATAGCAGTTCATTCCAGGAAGGAGACAATCCCTTGCTTATATATATGGCAGCCTAATTTCCATTTTCACATTTTTACATTTTTACATGTCTTAATAAAAACACCATTGAACATTTGTGAAATCTCATTTATGTATACATTATACATCTGTTGCTTTTCAGCTCCAAGCCAACGTCCAAGAATTATCAGTTCTGTAAGATCTGGTTCAAGGTACATCATCACCTGGGATCACGTGAAGGCAATGTCAAATGAGTCTGCTGTTGAAGGATACAAAGTATGATATCTGAAAATATTTTTTATCTTTATGTATGTTTCATGAAGTGCATTTTATAGACAGTGTCAAATCTTTCTACATAATCAGACTTATACATACTTGAATGCTGAAGAGGAAGGTATCATGCTTAGCAATTGCAACCGTCCAGTAGGCCTAGGGCAAAGCCTCTGGGCTTGGTCAATATGATGAGAAAATATTGGGGCACTGAAGTTCATTTGGGTGGTTAACCATATTATGAGAAAGTTCATAACAGTGACTGCAACAACCTCCTTTCCCACATGATCACATTTGTCTTTTGGCTTAATATAATGCATAGAAAAGCTGTACATTTTATAGTTTTTCCTTATATCAGTATGCACTGTTCCAGTTTTCCTTTCCCATCACCATGGGGGCTACAGCTCCTGGAACATGAGTTTCTAAAGTCTGGGATGGTAGAGGAGGGGAAGGGACCTCTGCCATCATTAGATGCAGTTACTCTGTAACTATAGCAAGTGTATATACTGACTATAGGGCATATAGAAAACTTCAGATATTAATTCCTGTTTAATGTTTGCTTGGCATTAAGAAAATTGGTATCATATTCTTCATTTGCAAATTTGATTGAGGAACTCCTTCCTGGGAATTGCTAATAGTGTTTCACAGTGACTATTTCAGAAAGAAATGGGATCTTTACTAAAGGACCCTCAAGACATATACCATCCCATTTGCAATAGTTTAGCATCTTTGAGAGTTAATAGTAAAATTGATAGTTTTTTCATTTATGAAAATGGTTATAAATTTTATGTCAGAAAACCCAGCTGAGTTCTCACATTTTTATTTGATGGTCTCTACCACCTTGCATTATTATTCTCCATCACTTAATTACTTATTTTGAGTGTAAGTGGTAAAATTACTTTTCAAAAGATGACATAATTTTGTAACAGAAAGTGAGAAAACATCCTGTCTAGATTCACCTTATGTAAATATGAAAATGTTGTATTAACCACTAAGTTTATATATATTTAAATGTGTGTGTGTGCATGTATATATATATATATATATATATACATACAAATGTTTAAAAAAGTATATATAATGTTTCATATGAATAAAAACCTAATACTTTTTCATTGACACGCTGTGCATATATAAATGTATCTTTGTGGAAATGTAACCATTCAGTAACTGTATTTACCATGACTTTCCTAGGTGCTTTACAGGCCGGATGGGCAGCATGAAGGCAAGTTGTTTTCCACTGGGAAGCACACGATAGAGGTCCCAGTCCCCAGTGATGGTGAATATGTTGTTGAGGTGCGAGCACACAGTGAAGGAGGAGATGGAGAAGTAGCCCAAATAAAAATTTCAGGTGAGCAGATAATTTCCCTTTTAATTTGACACACTCCTTGGAGGTCTTGGACTGAATGTTTTCCTCTTGCATGTTATTGAGAGATGGGTACATCCAAAATTGGAAAGGAAGCTGTCCAGCAGTGACTGCACAGAGAATAAGAATATATCTTAAAACATTTCTGAGGACTCATAGCACACACAGGGCACTTCTGTAGCAGTCCAGCTCAGTCCTGGAAGCACTGCCAATCTTCCAAATACCAGACTGCTTTTACTGGTGCCCCTGGTTAGGCTGCCGCTTCTATTAGTGTCTTACAAGCATAACTACATGGTGCACACCCCAGGATCCAGGTGTCAGCTTGCAATAGCCCCATAGTTCCTGGTACCTTTTGCCTCTATCTCATTCCTCTGTCAGCTGTCACTAAGAGGAAAATAATGAAGGAGTGGTCCACAGTGATCCACAGACCACTTGACAGGGAAGTTCCATTTCTGAGTGAAAAGGAGATCTGTGGCACAAAAATGATAAATAAACAATGAGGAACTCCACGTGCTCTAATTTAGAGTGGTCTGGATGATTGGTAAAGAAGAGAAGGGACCATGGCTTAGGATAAGTTAAAATGGGCTCAATGCTGACTATAAAGACAAGTTCAGACATGGTCTGCAGATCTCTTTCCTGTTAGTTTTTTATCCTAAGTAGTTCCTTGGCACTATTTGGTATGAAAGAGAACATATGATTAGACATCAAGGAATTGGATAGTGTCTTTGCAAGGTTATGATTCAAACACTTACGTTGTATTCTTGTCTTTTTAATTAAAAAAATTAACTTGCGGAATAGAAAAGATTAAATGTCAACAATATTCTTGTCACAGAAGCAATGCAATCATTATTGTGGCTTTTTAAAAAGAACAATGTACGTATACTGTATTATCTGTACTGCGAGGGAAGCTGCCCATTCCTGAAGGAGTGGATCTCCCATCTGTAGGTTTTCAATAATATATATGGCTTATATCAGCTGATGTGATATCATGAGTATCACCATTTTTGTTTGTATAAGTATTTTGTGTGTATTTTGTTCTAATGAACACCTGCAGAGTTGACATTTTTTTCCTAATTTTATTATCTGTGTTTATCTGGCTTTGGTGTCTGGGCATTGTTTCTTTTTATAGCTGTTGTTAGATTAGAGTCTTTTTGTACCTAATATGTTATTCCCATTAAGAAATGTATCTCTACTCACCAAGTGACTAATTGAATGTTAAAAGGACTGTGTGCCTTGAATTTCTCCACGATTACATTTTCATCAGGTCTTAAATAATTTCTTCAACTCTTTTCTTCACCTTTCCAGCTTCTGAGACTTCCTTTAGGACTGTACATACTATTTATGCACTGTTTCAACTCAGCTGTCTACAGAGATAGTCTTGCCTCCCCACACTTAACTGCTTCCAGCATTATTCATTAAAGGCTTTCATTAGCCATTTATTACCTTGCACAGGGCTATGAAATGATGTACAGCACCATCTCTAAATCCTTCCTGGAATCCTTCCTGGAATAATTTTCAGAGGACCACCGCGGTGTCATGTCTCTTTTTAACTTTTTGTTTAATTTTGCCTGTGATGATGACAAAGCACAGTTGGTTTGAATGGTTCAGGTCCCTGTACTGTCTGAATTTTATATGAATGTGTTGTTGTCTCTATTTGCCATTTTGGTTCCGTAAATGTTTACTTCTGCTGCATATAGGTGAATTTTGTTCTATGAGAATATTTTGGAGTAGTAAGTCAACTGCTTAAAAAAAGCTGAAATATATTGTGTTGTATTATCATACATCAAGACAATCACTTTTAACATATTGTATAAGGTGCAAAAAAGTTGAAGCAACTCCTGTCTTCAGGAGATGTCCGTAAGTATCTTTGTATCAAACATGCATTACAACCTGCCATTGGTGTGATGCAAAGACCCTTTAGGTCTCAGCTGGTAGATTACTTCCCAGACCAAAGGCATCATGTCAGTATGATGTCAAGCCCAAACTGATCAGTCTTGCCAAGAATATGACCTGTCCCAAGTATGCCTGTACAGAATTAGCACCACTGGGAGAGCTAGCACCCTGCAGATGCTGATTTGCAGAGTTTTGCATTGAACTGTCTTCCACACTGCAGGCAAGTTCTCATCCATAAATTCTACCATACACCAGCTAGACAGACAGTGACTGTGCCTCTGGTGACCAAGACAGAGGCAGCATTCCCCGGACTCATTTTAGGAAAGTTTGAAAAAGAGACAAAAGGCAAGGTAATCTCTTTGGAATACATAGTACACAGCAAATCAGGCAAGAATTTCAGGTTATTTCTAGGCTGCCTTTCTAGAAAGCAGAACAAAGTATAGTTTTAACACCTACACATGGCAATTTTTGTCTGCTAATTTTTATTCTTAAAGAAATCTTCCAGTAACGCATCAGAGTTTAGAATTACTGCCCCAAAAGAATGATAGAGTTGTGGATTTTTATTTTTTTTTCATTATTGGGTTTTCTTTAATTATAGGTTTTCTCAGAGAATTGAAAAGAAGGTGTAGCTTGATAGAATGCTTGACTGACCAAAATGGAAGTTACATATTTACACAGAGATGTAAACAATAGCTAAAGCCAAACATAAGACAGTTACCAAACTCAGAGAGGAGTATTGCCTTACATGACCTTTAGACATCTGATTCCAGAGTCTGCAGACTTCCCTAATTTTGTGCAGAAGTGAATGGGGAGAATTAAGCATCTAGGGCAGAGGTTCCAAATAGCCTATATGCTGACCAGATCTTAAACAAGTAGTGTCTGCAACACCAGTGTGTCATCCAGATGGGTGTTTTCCTGCTGTTCACCAGGAGTCAAATTCAAAGTAATCTACATAATGTGGCTGAGTTAGGTGTCTAAGCTCCCATTATAATCAGTTGTCATCTAAGGTGTAATTCAGAATGTTAAACAAAGCCTGTACATTTGACATGTCCCAGTTAAGCAGGGACATCCACTCAATTCTAACTGACATGACATGAAATACAGGGGATCTGAGGCCTTCTGGATAGGCAGGTTGTCTTGGTTCAGGACAAATTTAATTTGGAAGGGAACTTCCAAAGGGATGATTCCTTAAAGGGCAAAATTCAGTGATCCTTCCCTCCACCTATTTGGGAGAAAAACTTCCTTCGAGAAAAGTGGAAAAAACTGTTCATTTAACAAGCAAAGTACATATATGCATAAAAAATGAATAATAGTAAACAATAAAAGCTTTCACTGTTTTAAATAGATGGCAAATTCAGAAAGTCCTTCTATAGTTCAGAGAGAATCCTCTGTGGTCCTCTCTCAGCTCACTGAGTGTCTCTCAGTCTCTCCTGGGCTAGAATGCCAGGTCCTGGGTTCCCAGTGGGACACAGGTGGGAGCTCCAAGTGTTTTTCTGGGTTTTCGGTCCAGAGCAGGTTTTAACAGTTCCAGGAAAAGAAAAAGCCACAGTCTGGGGAACTTCTCTGCCTCAGCTAGCTAAAAAAACTAACTAAAGGCAAAGGAGGAGGGCTCTCTCCCACTCTCTGTCCATGCTGCAGACAACACGCNTCTTCCTTCGAGAAAGGTGGAAAAAACTGTTCATTTAACAAGCAAAGTACATATATGCATAAAAAATGAATAATAGTAAACAATAAAAGCTTTCACTGTTTTAAATAGATGGCAAATTCAGAAAGTCCTTGTATAGTTCAGAGAGAATCCTCTGTGGTCCTCTCTCAGCTCACTGAGTGTCTCTCAGTCTCTCCTGGGCTAGAATGCCAGGTCCTGGGTTCCCAGTGGGACACAGGTGGGAGCTCCAAGTGTTTTTCTGGGTTTTCGGTCCAGAGCAGGTTTGAACAGTTCCAGGAAAAGAAAAAGCCACAGTCTGGGGAACTTCTCTGCCTCAGCTAGCTAAAAAAACTAACTAAAGGCAAAGGAGGGCTCTCTCCCACTCTCTGTCCATGCTGCAGACAACACGCCCCGAGAGAGAGCTGAAGATCTCAACTCTATGGAATACAGTCACATAAAAATTCCACTGCTTTTCCTTCTCCCCTGCTTTGCTCTCCAGTCCAGTTTTAAAGGCACAAAACTTATTTCTGAGCTAAAGAGATGAATGAGAATACAATTCACCATCACAAGGTCACCTCAGGACACAGGTGGAGGCCAGACAGCACACCAGAAGACATCTTTTATCCTATATTTCAGGTTCAGGGTCAGGGGCACTAACTGGTCCGACGGTCCTAACATAGGAATTAAAATTTTAGCATATTTTAACTAACATAATTAAATTTGAAATTCAAATGGAAAAAAAGCTAGAAGTAGATTTCATTTCTATCTCAATTCCTTGTTTCAGGGAATAACTTCCTTTTTGTTTTCCTCATCCTCTTCCATCTCACAGAAGACCCAGTCACCTGCAAAAGGAGGTGCAAATACCCTGCAGCTACTTTGCTCTCATGCAACCAGTCAGCTTCCAACAGGATACACTATTTTAGTTGAGAGTGATATTAACAAAGTTTACCAAACACAGCTATCTCCCATGCATTTCTTTTTACTGAACATCTTGAAATAAAAGTTATTATTATAAAATCACTCTCTGTATATGTGCATTCCAGCATACAGCTATAGTGAGTGTAAAATACAGCCACGATCTTTGGTATTTTATTGGCCAGTGCCTTGTAGAGTAAGGAGCTTGGGGATATTTTTCAAGCCTATTATAGTAAATTAATGAGCTACACAATTTAAAATTCATTCTTGTGTTACCACAACCAAATGAAGGTTGGAATGACTTGTTTAACCAATGGAGTCTTTTCCAACAGTTAATAATAGGCTTATCTGTTTCCTTTGAAATATAATAAAGATTGTGAGGATTTTTTGGTCTCTTGCATGATTTTTGGGTTGCAGTGCTTTGTCATATTACTAATATTAGTGTAATCAAAACAATCTTGCAATCAGTAGGAACTAAAACCATATGGTGCTTGGTTCTTTTTTTACTTCAGTTGTGTAACTGCACTGGCCTCGGTGCAGTTAAATTATGCCAGAGTAAGGAAGAATAGAATCCAACTCTCAAGTTTTAAAATTTCATCCAGATTGGGAGAGAGGGGAAGGCTACTCTTCTCATTTGGATAAATATTGGGGAAGAAAGGAAAATACCATACAACTTCAGCTTAATATGTGAAATCAGGTTAATGTCTCAGTTTAAGTAGTGACATGTACAGAGAATAATTTCTGTATTTTATATGCTTATAGCAAGAGAACAAAATTACAGTTTCTCTGTGTTCACTACAGACATATATATACACATATGAATTCCATTTGCCAGAGGCATGTTTCAGGATCCTGAAATAGTATTTACTTGGAAGTAAATTTCCTTTCAAAGGAAAATCTATAAATTTTGCCTCTACTAATTTACACAATCCTTTTAATTATTTATCTTTTAATTTTTCAATTACTATGTGAAAGGGGTAAAATGTTTATTGTACATATTAGTATCAAGTAAGTTGGGTGATCATTCACTTCTCATGTGGTATAATCAGTCTTTAGATTGTGATTTGAAAATGTCCATCTGTTGCCGATATGTTTGTAGTAATAAGAGGAGGAGAACACAGGTAGGAATCATAAGTAATACTGAAGAAAACAGACTCTATCTAGCTGGGGCATGACAGTCCTTTGTTACTCACCTTATGCATCTGGTACAAGAATATGGCAAAATACTTCTACTAAACTAAAAGTACATTTCCAAAAGAATTCTCCTGTAAAAGAAGAGTAATTTCCAAATTGCATTTTCTGTTGTCTCATGACTCAAAAATTAGGTAGAAAATACTCAGAATGCCCTCTAACCTGGTATGTGCATATGCTTAAATCAACATATTTTGTTCTCTGATATTTTTATTGATTTTTCATCATCATCATCACATTTAATTTCATCTCAATTCTAATTTATTGATATTTCCCCCTTCCAAGCCTCAGTTTGATTGAATAAGGTGGCAATTCCATGCATTACAACATACTCGATGATAAAATAAGCATTTTCTTGAAAAGCCATATTCTCATTAATTTCAATTTTTCCTCTTTTTCTTGTGTTCAGACTCAAAGGTTGGACAGATAGTGGAAATATTTTCATATCTAGTTATGTTTTCTTAGTCTTCATTATCCTGTGATAATCTCTGTTTCCTTTCTTCCTTTCTGCAGTAACTTCAATGCTCGATATGTTTTTCTGCCTTGCTGAAGAGCAAGGCCAAGTTGAAGCTGATCTGTCCTGTTGGACTAATTTATTTTCTTTGCTGCATCTCAGTCTATTATTTTCATTTTCTACATATTTTTCATGTAGCTCTCCAGCCCTAGGTGCTGCTTGTTCCCACTGATCATTCCTTGTGGTGCTGCAGTACTCAGGGAGCAGAGGGAGGGAGGCTGTGCCCCCATTTTGTGCCTGAAGAGTATCTGCTCTTTGCCCATTGCACCATGTGGTTTCTTAAATGTGGACTATTTGCAACCCAAAAAAGTGATACCTCTGGTATATAGTTGGGCTGAATTCATCTGTAAAAAAAAAATCCCAAATCCCTGTTTTCTTGAACAAGGAGGAGTGGAGTCCTCACTCAGAAATCCCCAGACATGCCAGCTGGCCAAAGGTCAGCTGGCCTTGGTCACAGGAGAATCTCCTCATGCTGTTATTTGTTGTGTGCACAACTTTAAAAGAGTACATTTTATAAAAAAATATTAGCAGTGGTCTTCTACTTTACTTTCCATGCAAAAGAATCTGTAATGAATATTAGTATATGTGAAGGGGAAGAGGTGTTTGAGAAATAACCTATGTTTGTTGACAGCTAAGTAATTAGCCGATGGCTGAAAACGTTCTGATTTTTCTTGGAGTGCAGGTCATCTTTTCATGTTGGCAGCCCAGGTCTGTGGCAGGGCTAGAGTCAAAGAAGAACCCCCAGCTGCTTCCTGCTGACAATACCAAGGTTCCAGGTGCTATTGCCAGAACAAAACAAACAAAAAGTTTCCTTGACTCTGGATTTTCAAGTAGGAGAGAACAGACTAACATCGTGGGGTGGAAAAACCACACAGGCCATCAGCAGCAATACAAGTATGTTTTTCTTAGGATAGTTGAAGCTGTTCCCTAGATGCACAGCAAACTTTAGCACAGCACAAAGCATGGGCAGAGGGACAGACAGCTTTGTTTCCATCCCATACATCTACTTTGCTGCGAAACCAGTAAATCAGAGAGTTGTGAATCACTCCCTAGTGTCTTTCTTGAAAGGTTTATGGCACAGGCAAGAGGAAAATTTCCTCGTGCACAAACAAAGGTTTCCTAGACAAGGGAAAGTTGGACGCATGATTTAGTAATGATGCCAGTGATGCAAGATAAGTATATTATAATTAGTTCAGTTATTTTCCATTTACCATGAATAGGGATAACAAAATTTAAATCATGTCAGCTGATACTAGCTATTTATTTTGCAGTAGTCTTTCATGAAGATAGTATTTTCAGCTGTGACAAGAGCAGTTTCTTTTCAATAGCCAGTTGAAAGAACAACAATTCCTCCTCTTTCTTTTATGCAGTTTAGTTTAACCTAAAGAAATTATATTTCTCCTCTATTTCTGTTTTTCTGTTCTACATGAGTAAAAATGAAAATACAGAAAACAGATACAAATGAAGCCTAATAGTTGATAAGGAAACTGGAACAGGCAAAAATCCCTTCATTTTTTTTCAGGTGGCCTCTTTTTTTTCACAAAAGTGGACAAAATTGGTTAGACACAAGGAGAAACAGAATATGATAAGGTTTTGCAATTAACCTTTTTATAATAAAAAGGAGAGAGAAAAACCAGACAGTCCTAATGGAATGTAGGTGGAATATAGGTCCTTGGATCCTGGACCAAAAGGAGAGTATTATGAGCAGGAAAATGGGAAGGAGTTTGGTCATTCTTTCAGAAAAAAAGAAATCAGTTTTGCAAAACAGACACAAATGCAGACTGTCATAAATGAGCTTTTAGGTTGTTCGAAGAATCACCAGCGAAGGTATCAGCAAAAGCAGATTTAATGTAAAAATGAGAGCATGACTAAGTTTGTTGTCAAGGTTCGGTCTTCTAGTTACTAGATGGACAAAACAGAGAAAAAGCAGAAAAAAATCAACCTAAAATTATCTACATGGAGGCATGGAATGGAAAAAAGGTATGGGTGGGGAAGGGTAAAGATAAAAAGGAATAAGGGAGACTCTCAGGTTGTGTTAAAAGGTTTCAAGGGGACTCCCTTACCAAAGGGAGTCTTAGCTTGGACTTGACCAACAGTTTAGGCCTAAAGGTTTTAGCAGCACTTAAATTTAACAGCACTTAATCAATAGCCTAACTTGAGCAATTTAAGAAAAGATTCTGTAGAATTTACTGTAAGCACATCAGTAACTCTCTTACAGGCCTGACACATGAATGTAGCATACTTGGGAATCTAAGAGAGCAGCATTCACAGTACATTTGCTGTGGCTATTCACGCTCACATGCACGCAGACCTAAAGGAATATGTGAGTAATTCCTGTTGAGCTTAGTGAAGAGCTGTGTTGAATGCATTTGCATCTTCTCAACAGGCAAAGGGTTGAGCCTCAAGGAGTGGGATTGTCAGCCCCAGCTCTGTCATTGGCATTCATCAGCAGTCCTCTGAGCACAGAAAACTTGAGAGTTTGTTGGCTATGAGAGGCCCCAGTCAGAGGGAGGTTGCAGCTTGCTATGGTCTAGGAGAGCTCAAAAAAGGTCCTTTTTTTTTCACAGTCCAGTATGAAAAAACATTGATGTTGGGAAAAGGGCCAAATATATCATATATAAAGATACATAACATTTAAAGAAAATAATGATGTAACAATTGTCATAAATGCTTAGGAAATACATCAAAGTCTGAACTGTTTTTATGCCTGTTTCATTTAGGCATTTATTTCATTTCTTTTGAGTAGATTTGGAAGACTGTTGCATACTGTTCAAGATGTCAGTAAAATTTAGGATCTCCTTTCAGAAGTGTAAAAGTTTCATCCTGGATGTTATGTGATTGTGATGGCAATGGAGAATTTAAAATACTAATAGAAAGCTGTGGATTAGTGGGACTTTACAAGGAGTTGCTGTGATACGTAAAGATCTTGCTGAAGGAAAAGCCATCCAGCAGTTCCTCTTTTCATTACTCAGACAGATAAAGAACCACTTGTGTGAGGAAGGCTCCTGAGAATAGGAGACAGAAGAAAGTCCCATGCATGCATCCCATACAGATTTTATTTGATGTTAAACTACATTCTGACTACATGTTTCGATATATAATTTAGCTCTAAACTTAAAAATATCAACTACAGGAATTGTATACCAGACAGTAGTAAAGCCTGTGCAAGATTTTCATTATTTTTGCTTGGGACTGTTGGGGAGAAAAAAAAGAAAAAAAACCCAAAATCAAAACCAACCAAAAAAAAAAAAACCAAACAAGCAACACAAACAAACCACACAAAAACCGAGCCAAATTTAGGGCATGTGTTTTTTTTATTTAAAAGAAATGAGGACTCTTGATAGACTCTCTTCACACATGGTGCATTAGAGTGGTAGTTGGGTTGTGTGATGCTGATTTGGTTTTGACACTGACTTTCATGGCTTTGGTTTGCAATTGCTTGTACACTGGATCCATAGAATGCTGGTTGAGAGGAGAGATCACACATTATAACCGAGAGGAGAGAAAGAATCTTTAGGCACTACATATATTCCAGCTCATACCTGGCCAGACTTCAGAGGGAGCTTAATAATCCTTTTTTAATTTACATCCACATGCTTATTTGTACACATCCATAAGTCTTTTTCTGGCATTTATCTAGCTTTTAAAGGTTGCTAAAACTGACAGATCACAATTGCTTTACTGCACAGAATTAAATCTTGTAGTCTGTTCTTAGGCAAAACTTTCCTTAACTTTTACTCATGAGCCAGGAGTGTCCTGGCTGTCATGAAATGCTGAATTGTGTTTCCAGTAAAGTATGGATCCTTGCATGTAGGTCAGTAATCTAACAAGAAAGAAAATGATGGTCTGTCTAGTGTGCATTTATCCTGCTAATGTTCTGTTAATGTGCTGTCCAAGGGTAGAACTTGAACAAAGCTGGTAAATATATGAGAAACCTCTATAATGAGCTGAATTGCTAACTATTCTGGAGACAGTATGCACATCTCAGGGGAAGGTTTATTATTCCTTTCTCTTCGTAGAATAGCAACATGCAAAAAGATGTTTCCCCACGCTTATACATCATTCAGCTTCACTCAGCAACCTTTTTGTCTCACTTTCCTCTGTTAGAAGCATTCAAAATATTTATTTGTGTCTTTCCAACTGTATTATTCTGGTCTGACAAAAGCAGAAGACATTTTCTGTGGATATTCTTGAACACAAAACCTGATTTCCTTTTTCCCTATGGCTTCGTTCATTAGGAACCTCTACTTTGATATTTAGGAATAAAAACTAAATATTAATATGCCTCATAAATCACTAAAAATTAAGATGAATATACCTATGTACTTTCACAGTTTGTCATGCTGTGCTAGTTTTTAGGGCTTCTGACATCTCTGCTGTTTAGTTTGTGTATTACTTTCTCAGTATGGTTTTTCTTCATTTAACATTTTTTGGAGAGCTGTCCAGTGGGCCTGTTCCAGCAGTGCCTCAGCACTGTCAGCACCACCTGCAAGCACTTCTGTGCTGAGTGTTCAACAGCAAGCCGAGCAGTAAGCTGGGTCCTGCACTGCCTATCTACCATCCTGATAAAGACAAGCCCTCTCTGGCGTGGAAGAATAGCCCATTCTCAGGCTACTTTGGCCCATCTCCAAGACTGACAGTCAGGCACAGTTTGGCTGGGTTATTTTCTCATATAGGTGCTTCTTAAAAGGGAGCTGGACCATCACAACACAAACCACTTAACAATATCAATTCTTATTTCTGTTTGCCAGAGCGAGTCACGTAAAGTTTGTAAGCCATAGATTAATATTTTATGTCTTAAAATATTTGTTTAAGGAATACCCTTATGACTTTAACAGATGTAAATGCCACACTGATAGAAGTCAGCCATCTGGACATTGTAATCTGACAGGTAAACAAACGGACCAGGCTCTTTGACATCTCTCAGATTATTGCTGTTCATACGAGCATTAACATTTCCAAAGGTGTCTTGTTTGCTTTGTCACATTTCAAAGACTCCATTAATTTTGTTTTCACATACTTAAATATTTATTTTGACCTTTTGCCTCCTGGTATAATAACCGCCTGGCTTGTCAGACTGGCCAAATCAAAATACACTGATGTGTCCTGAATGGCTTTGTTTCTTGTATAAACATGCTGCATAAACATGCAGCTCTTGCAGAACAAAAGAGTGAGTCCTCTGCCTTACTGTAGCAATTCTCTTTGTCCGTTTCAGATTGTCTGTACAGGTAGGGGCTGTGCTGAGATATGCCAGCTGATTTCCAGCCTCCATACTCTGTGGGCCTCTGGATTATTCCCTCCACTGCAAGTAGTGCTGAAGTAAGACCAAGGAGACCAATACTGTGTTGTTTTCTGTTTGATGCACAGGTGCCGCTGTTGGAGTACCAACTCTGCTCCTGGTCCTAGTGGTGCCTGCCCTGGGTGTCCTTGCCTGCTCGGGTTTCTGAATGTAGCTGGATTCACCTTGTCCTCCACCTAACACAAAGGACTCCCTTTGAAGATGAGGACCACGATTCTTTTTGATTCCTGTGGCACCATCCTAAGCCAAATAAATTACACTTTAAAAAGAATTACCCTACCGATTTCCTATGAACTTTAAGAGGACTGAGGCATCCAGGAACTCCTTCATGAAGTAAATCAACTTTTGAACGGCTAAGAAATATTTTTAACTTGTTCCAATATGCCTTATGAAACACTTATGCTGATCTGTGACAGTTGCATGATTCGGTCCAATGGGGCAAGTTACAGTGTTAAAACCCAATAACATAGGCTGTACAGTGAAAGTAAAATCACCATACGTAGGTGCTTTAACTTGAATAACAAATTGTGAAATATAATAGAGATTGAAATGTTGATTGTATGTGATAAATGTAAGAGTACTGCGTCTGTCCGTACTATCCTATATGTTTTGTGTACTGCATATTTTTGAATAGCCCCACCATCATTTATTGGGATTACTGGTTTTTAGAGAGACAGTCAAAGCAAAAACATTTCATTATTTAGAGCTATATTTCTTGAGGTTATTGGGTAGAATTTGAAGGAATCGAAATAAAAGTCAGTGCTAAGGATTTTTTTGTTTTAAATGTATTCAGAACACCTGAGACATGGACAGCATGCTCAGCTTAAAGGAATTTACCTGTGCTTCACTGACCCAAGATTTGTTATATTCTTTTCTTGAAAGAATTCTGTTGAAAAATTCTGTTACGGTAATTGTTGCTGGTTTTGGGAGTCAAATGTCAGCTTTCAGGGAAGCAGCGTAATGTACTGGTTTTGATTTAGTCTTATTCCTATTGTTATTAAGGTAGCAATATAACACTTAGGAGTTTGGAGATGAAGTCCATGCTAAGATCAGCCAAGTGGACCATGAAATGGTAGGAAACGTATGTTATTTTTTAAAGTGAAAAGATTTAAATATAAAAAAGAAAAAGATATACAATAAATGACAAAAGCAGAGTAGCACAGTAAAAAAAATATTATATTTACATTTTTATGCTGCAGACACCAGGTGTTACCTTCCTGTATTGAAGGCGTACATTTGGGAGAACTATATGCTTTTTCAAGAACTTGATATTATTCTAATGTTCATAGTGTTGTAAATAAGAGTTTTAAAGTTCTGAGACCATTTCTCTATTTGATAGAGTACTGGATGATCCAATTGTGTGTTAGTACGTGAAAGTCAGATCCCAACTGTTAGTCAAAGCTACATGTTTACTACGGCCTTTTCAAAATGGGAACTCTATTAGAGATAGAGAATGTTTTTGTTCTGACTGTGTCTAGCGTGTTTCAGTGCTGGGTTTCTTTGTTGGTTTGTTTGGGGTTTCTTAAGTTGTTAAAGAAATGCACATTCCTTTCATTTTCCATGGTATGCTGGGAGTTAGTTTGAGTGTGAATGATGAAGAAACACAGTGGTGTTGAATCAGCTGGCTCAAGTAATAGTGCAATGTCTGATGCTTCAAGAATTATAAGCGTTGAATCATATTTTATTAGCACAACCTTGCTAGCTACTTAGAAATAGATTTTATCTTTTTAGAACTGATACTGTAGAGGTCCGTAATAATATTTACATGAAGCAAGAATAGGTCTATTAATAATTTACACACCTTTCTTTTATTTGTATAATTTTGTACTATATATTTACATGTAAAAGTGTAGAGTCTTCATTAATAAATATCAATAATATGGTTTTAGTTTAATTTTAACTATTTGTTACAAGATGAAAATTTTTTAAATAGGCAAAAGTGATAACTCCCCTATAGAGGAATGTCAAAGTGTCAAACACTACTGAGTTTCATAAATTGTATAATTATTTGAAAGAGAAATGAGCTGTCTTCATACATAAGAAACTTATATGCTGTAAGCCTTCTGTACAAAAAAATGTGTTTTATTGTGTTTCATTTGGTTTTGTTCTTTTGCAGTATGACTCATTTTTATATAATATACAACCACAAGTACATCTTTTGCCAAATGCATGATTGCCTTTTACTTTTCTAGTACATGGTGTAAGAAGCAAAACTGTTTCATTTTTGCATGAAAATGACCTGGAAAGGAAAGCCACTTCTCTTTTTTTAAATCATCAATATGGATGAGGTAGGTGTCACATACTGATCAGATAGTTGGAGACTTTTCTGTTTCACATAATTGTGTAAATTTGACTGGGACCTTCAGCTTCAAATTGTTGTCAAGAAAAACTAACTAATGTATCATCTGCTTTAAAATGCAAGGTTCTTAATTAAAGTTTATATAGATAGACATATTTGTTGTTTCTTTATATTTCTGGAAAATTGATATTGCTATTATTTGATACTGATGAATATTGAACTGGTTTTTTAGTTACTTTTTATCTTTTCTTTTCAAATGAGTAGAACAGGACTGTGCTTTGTCCTTTTTATGAATGAAAAGTAAATGACAATTAAATAAATGTATTAATGTTACTCAAAGTATTATAACTGTCTTTTGAATTGGAGCTTTCTAATTTCATAACAGTTAATGTGGTCATCTGTGAAAGTAAAAGTATGGATAGAATGAAGTCCTGTGTATCCCTGCCCTGCCTTCTTGTGACTTGCTGGAATTTAAGAGCTTTTCTGGATTATTTACTTTAATTATAGGTGATACCGATAGAAAGATTTTCCTAAAGTGAGTTACAGAGAGCGTCTTGAGAGATTTTCAGCACTTTTAGAAGCAATAGATAACTAAGGAGAGTATTTTTTCAGGTAACATTTTCTGTTCCAGTTGATATATGTCGTGATTTGACCCCAGCCAGCAACTAAGTCCCACACAGCTGTTCACTCCCTGCCTGATCATGAGTGGAGAGAAAATCAGAAGAGTAAAAGTGAGAAAGCTCATGGATTGAGATGAAGACAGTTTAATAGCAAAAGCAAAAGCTGTGCACAGATGCAAAGCAGAACAAAGGATTTGCTCACCGCTTCCAATGGGCAGGCAGGTGTTCAGCCATCTTTCCCTGCCAGGGAAGCAGGGGTCCATCATGGGTACTGGTGACTGGGGAAGACAAATGCCATCACTCCAACTGTTCCCCACTTCCTTCATCTTCCCCCAGGTCTGTATGCTGAGGATAGTGGCATATGGCCTGGGATATCCCTTGGTCAGTTTGGAGTCAGCTGTCCCAGCTGTCCCTTCCCAACTCCTTCTGCACCCTTCTCCGTTTCTTCCAGAAATGATCCATTTGTCTTTTTAACTTTTCTATCACTAATTCCTTTTATTTTGCCTTTTAAAAGTTCTTCTTATTTCGAAAAACAGAAGAAAGGAGAGAATGCACCAAAGTCCTCATGAATGAAAAATAAAAAGTGTTCACATCTCAAAGAGAAGTAGCACTGTCTTTTCTTTTCTTGCTAGGCTAACATGTTTGTCTTTTATCTCGATGACAATTAATCAAGTCTAATGATCAGGCAAAGACACATGAAAAGTACCTCCTTCACCTTAGTTGGTCTTGACTCTGGTTAATTCTCTTGATTAATATGAATGACACTGGAAGTTATGCCAATTTTTATTCTCCAAAACACTTTAAAAGCTCATGATTTAGGTGGTAACTTCCAACAGGCAAATCCCAGTGAGCACTGATGATTGGATTCTTCTGGTCTATATTTAGAGAATCAAATTGTGTCTTTCACATCTGAAAGCCTTTGGTCTTTACTGTGTTGTCACAGCCACTGTCTGCTTCACAAAAAGATATTACATAATTTCTTTCTCAAAGCAGGCAGCAGACATGACAATATGTAATATCATCTGCTGGCAAAAAGACAAATACAAACAGAGAATACAGAGATACTGACTGGGCCCCATCCCCTCCTCATGGCTGTCATGGTGCAGCTATTTTCTTATGTCACCTCCATCCTCCAGTTATTTGATGCCTGCAGAAAGCAGCACATAGAGAAGTGTTTCCATTGCATTGAGGTAGTCCAGCTCAGGGAAATGTAGAACCTCTTTGGTGACATGCAGCTCCAAGTGGGCACATGCCATAGAGGTGAATGGTGCCAGGGGTCATTACCTGGCTGCAGCCTGGTCTTAAATCCTTCAGGAAGTACCCAGAGGATTTGGCCCCAGGGCAGTGGAGAGCACACAGGCAAGCAGAGCTTTTGTCCTCAGAGCACAAAGCCTCTGGCCAGACATGGAAACATGTGAGTGACCTGGCCTCAGAAACGACACATCCAGCACAAAACACTGAATTCTCCTCAACAGGAGGAGAGAAGCAAATACCTTCCAGCATTAAAGTCCATGTGATGTGAGCAAGAAGGATTTCAATGTCCAGTGAGTCCTGAAGTGAAAAGCCTTTGGGAGTGCACAGAAACTTGGACCCACATGCCAATAACTGTACTAGCTGCACATTGATGTCCATTTCTGATTCTCACAGAGAGAAACATGTAAAAAAATATCCAATTCCCAGAGGCACTAGACTCAGGGAAATCATCCCATCCAGACATCTCTCTATGAACGGCTGCCCTGCAGTTGCCTGCAGCGTGGTAGCACCCATGGGACAGGGTAGGTCAATAGGACTGGTGGAAGCAAATGGTGTTTCCAAGCTGCTCAAACCTTGTACTACCCACACCATTCATTTGGCACTGTTCATGGCCAGTGCTTCTCCCAGGACTGGTTTTCAGATGGCACAGCCCTGAGCCACACCAGAGTCCCCAGCAACCACTTGGCAATGGAGGAGTCTGTGACCCAGGGCTGGTACTACCAGCTGCAGCCAGGATTTGTTAGTTTTCAGTTTAAAATCTTCAGAGTTACTGTAGGTTCCACAAAAGCTCAGTCCTTACTACTAATTTATCTCTACCTTCAATTCAAAAGGGAATGGAGACATGCACAGGGCTTTAGGGAAAGACTCTGTGATGAGGCTTTTGCTGACCCACCTTTTGTGCTTCAACATTAAACTGCTATTATTTGTCTTGTGACTCTATGACAAGCCAATAATATTTATGAAGTCATATATTGCTTTCTCTGCCCAGAAGGTTTTCAGCCATAGATACTGAGAAATAATCATCTCTCAGATCTCTGTTACAGGACTGAAGCAGTTGATTGTAGATCCTTATTTGACTGTACTCTGCAAGAATAATGCATATCAGACTCCCTATGGATCTACTTCCAGCTCAAAGAGCTGCTGAAAGTCAGCCAGTTCTCCACGATGCTCCTCTGAGCCTGCTCTGACAGATCACCAAAGTACCACTGCAGGCCTCTGATGTGTGTGCTGAAGCCAAGATGATGTCTCCTCTGGCATCAAATCACAAGTCCCTTCAGCCAGCTTCAGTACCTGATTTATCTCTACTCAAAAGCTTGTGATGGAATGATACAAAAGGGTCTACAGGGGGTGGGTGTATTTATATATGTGGATCTTGTGCAAGAGGTTAAAGCATGCACTGGGATTGTAACATAATCTGACAAAAATTAATACCTCAAGCAGAAAAAGCCCAAAACAACAGAGGAGCTCTGCTGTCTTTTGTGGCAACTTTTTTACAGACAGGTTGAACTTTGTGCTCTAAGAGCCAAGAAAGTGCACACAGAATTACTCCACTGGGTTCTGCTCAGCAAAGATTTCTATCATCAACCTACACCTCTGACTTTTGTGATGCAGCAGAGGTGATAACTTGGCAGTACAGGAGAAGAGGGTAGAACAATTCTTTGTAAGTAAGGGAAGAATCAATAATTCAAACACTTAAGACTGAGCCAAATGTGCTAATACAAATGACTTAGAAAATAACATTGATTTTCACTGTTAGTAACTGTGTGTTGACATATGACAAAAGAACCTGCTCCTTTGGGGTTTGTTAATTCCAGGAGGTAGGAAACCAGGATTTTTTAAAATATAGAAACAGTATAATCGCTGGCTTGGTCTTTTTCTAATCAGTACTGAGCAAGCTAGAAGCCTTCACTCTGTCAGGAATACAGGACACAGGGGGCATGAACTTGGTTAACACAGTTTATTTTCCTACTTGGCATCTTCCAGGATGTCCTTGCTGCAATTTGATAACCTGGTGGTTTCCAGTCAGTGCTCTCCCAGCACTCAGCCTTTCAGAAAACATAAACAAAAATGGATATTTCCATGATCAAAATACTTAGCTTCTCTTTCTTTTTTTTCTCTTTTTTTTTTTTCATTCTCTCTCTCTCCCCTTTTTCTTGTTCACCTTCCCCTTTTCCCTTCCTCTCTTCTCTCAATAGAAAAAGTGAATAGGAACTTGAACACTGGTAATAAAAAGCCATCAGTAGGGAATATTATTGCTAGTTAAGCTCTGAAACAAGAAAAAAATCCCTTAATGTCTATCCAGGTATCCAAGAGATTTTGCAAGCACTCAATTTTGCGGACAGTTCTGGTACAACAAAGAGGTAGGTAAAACCAGCATGACTTTTACTCTGGAAAGACCTCCATAAGCTTCTTCCCAAAGCTCTCAACCAGATTTGAAGATCAATTATATATTCCAGTGATTTAAAAAGACTTGACATCAGTGTCATGGACATCTTAAAGAACTTGAAGTCACGTGCTCTGAAAACTAAACAAAAACACATGTGCTATATATTACCCAATGACCAACACTGAATTTCTTACCTAGTTTCATAATGAACATGATAGATATTTGGATACCAGCATTTATTTTAACATACAGCATAGCAGAATGGGGGAGAATATAACTAAGTTTGGCTTTGTGTTGAATGACGGTTTTTTTTGTTTGATGAAGTATTTATGTGCCATGGACAACCTACTCCAGCTCAGGTACCTCCATGACCAGCACTATGTCTGGGGAGCCAGCCAGGCAGGCTTCTGTGGGCCAATTAGCCCTGGGACAGGCTGATCACCCTCACCTCTGCTTGTGGCCAGCAGAGCTCAGCTCATCTGTGCTCATTGCTGAAGATAGGGGGGAACACCTGGGTGGCTCTTAGGGCTATAAAGGAAACTGAGGGAGACTCTGTGCCCTAAGGAAGGCTGCCAACATATGTGTTTTGTTGGGGTTTTTTTTGTTTGGTTTTTTGCTTCAAGATATTGAAATACTTGAACCTTATTATAACAAAAGTAAAATTCTGTGGGACATCTGCTCAAGAGAAATTAAATTTGTACCGTCCTAGCACAGATGAACCTCAGGGCAACTGAAATGGAGGGGTCACTACTGTGGAATATACCACTGGAGAAATAACAAACTGAGAAGTAAATAGATTTTTTCTAATGATAGCATTAAAAAAGCAAAAGGTTTGTTGCAAGTATTAGCACCTCAAAAATTAATGAACTATAACTTACTGTGAGAATAATTGCATATAAACTACGATAATGTTGATGTTATGCCAAGAGCTGTGATGTCTATTGAGAATTAGTATGCAAAATCAAACTCCAGGGAAGTCAACTCTGTTTCTTACTTTTAAAAATGCAAGTAAACACAGGATGACAAAAATCTCATGAGAAAGAACATTTATAAAAATACAATGGGAAATCTCACATCTAGTAGATCCTTTTCTAAAATGACAAGTATATGATCATTATTTGAAGCTTTTCCCTTTTCATGTTTATTTGTAGAAAGTGATGGTGTCTTTTCTGATTTCCATATTCCTGATTAACTAAATAATAGTTTTTCATTGGGCTAGTGTTCTCTGATGCCTTCTTGGGATAAATATGAAAAAATAAATTACATCTTGCAGCTCTTTTATCCCATGAGTAGATACTGACAGGACCTGTAAGTTAATTGTGTATCCAAAGCTCTGAAAGAACTATGTAAAGGGATTAAATAGCAACTATACCAAATATATAATCACCTTGCTTCTCTCTGGTATAACTGCAAGCAAAATCTTGATAAAGCAAATGTACACTTCATTAAGGACACGTGAAAAAGCATTATGTGTTTTTTTGACAGCACCCATTTAAAATATCTTGGATTATTTTTTTACTTCCTTTCTCTCATAACAGGAAGCCTCCACTATTTTCCTTTGCAAAGTGTGTGCTCAACCAGAAGTAAAAAGCAATTCACTTCAAAAAAAAAAAAAAAAAGGAAAATTAGGAAAATATGTAAAAAGAAGATGTTAAAAAAAAAAATCTTTCAATTATGGATGCTAATGTTTCTGTCCATTAAGCATCAAAAAGTAATTTTCTGTAATGGATGTATTAAAATTAACTCTCATTATAAGCTGATGACTGCCAGATGTTAATAAACTATTTCTAAATGCTTATCATTAGGTATAATAATGACTAAGCTCACAAAGTGTTTTGTGCTTATGTGCCTGTAAAACACAGCATGGAGAGCAATGGCTATATACTCTTTAAACAGTAAAGCATGATCACAGAATCATAGAATGGCTTGGGTTGGAAGTGACCTTAAAGTTCACCTAGTTTCAACCCCCCCTTCATGGGCAGACACTTTTCCTGTAGACCAGGTGGCTCAGGGCCATAAGAAAACAGTTGATTTCTACCAGTCACAAAGAGGAAAAACCTTCACTGTGGCCCAGGGTAGTGTGAGAGCTGTCATGGGAGCCTTTGCACCACATTTTGTGGCCAGTGTTCCACCTGCAGGTAGACTAATTTCCTGGCTAAGCCTCCATCCACCATTTATTTAGTCAATGCCTGTATGCTGGATCAACTGTCAAAAAAAATCAGCCTTTATAATGACTGGACTGAAGGGGAAAAGAGTTAGCTAGTACATTTTTTTACTCTATTCATCACATTATCCATTAAAAAAAAACCTTCCCAGAAGGACAACACAAGGCTTGATCCTGCCTGAAGACATTTGTGGCAACTGCTGACTCTGATGACAGCAGACTGGGACTGAAATTGCTTCTGGAGGAGGCATACAGCAGAGGTATAAAAGAATTTCTTTCCTCTCTAAAAACATTTATTTTCTGAATTTTGTGCTATTTTTATTAATCTCCTTCCTTTTTTTTTTTTTNGAATTTCTTTCCTCTCTAAAAACATTTATTTTCTGAATTTTGTGCTTTTTTTATTAATCTCCTTCCTTTTTTTTTTTTTTTTTTTGTTGTTGTAGTTGTTGTTTGTCATTGTAATGTCCCAATCCGTGCACCCCGAGCACTTTCTGGGTAACTTTAAAAGTCACAAAGGCATTTCTAAATTTTAATTTTTGCCATGCTGCACTCCTTGACAACATAGAGGCACAGGAGAAACCTTGAACCTAACTTTTCTCCTGTAATGTGGATCAGGGGAGTTCATCTGCCGAACCCTGGTCTATTAAACTTTGCAGTGAACTCATTGAATCTGGCTTTCATTCCAGCTTGATTGAATCTACCCAAGAGCCAGGGGAGTTGTGATCCCAGCTGACATGTCACAGAGCCTCACCTGCAAGGCTGGGGAAGCCTTTGCCCTCCTGGCCACAGCTGAGATTTGTTGTTTAATTCTTCTGTACCTCCCTGGGTACCCTTCTGTAGAAAGGGAGAAGCTGCGACTGCACAACAGGGCACAAAACAAGACTGAAGCGTTGAGTTGCTGTTGTAACTGGGAGAGAATGGAGTTTGTTTGGCATTTTTCCAGGGAATGACAGGCATAGCTTTCCTGGGAAAGATCTTCATCACCCATGCTGGGAACTCTTCCTTCTGGCCAGCAGCAGCAAGCAGGCTCACTCCATTGGGCTGTGCCAGCAAAAGAGTCTAAAAGAGACCTCTGTGTTTTCAGCACAAGGAGAAATAACCACTGGAGCCTGCTTTTTCCTCCTCTGAAGCTGCTACCCCCACAATATATGCACTAGAGACAGCCCTGCACGCCCACAAGCACACTGACCTCAGGGAATAGCTTTCTTCAGCTTGAATCTCCTTACCTTGGTAGCTCAGTGCCTTTCAGTTGTGCTCAGAGATCTTCCATTTTCTCATGTATGGTTAATGAAATTTAGCAGCTACAAATTATTATGGAAACCATTAAAGCACAGATGGAAAAGCTAATTTTCTATATAATTTTGATGGGTTTGCAATATCTTAAAAGAGGGAACAGAGTAAGTGAGATTTTAGCTGGAATAATTTCTTACACCACTTCATTTCAGTGCTGTACTTTTCTGTTTATGCCTTTCCTCCATGTAAAATTTATCTCCTTATTCTTTCTTTGGATCAAATAAAACTGGCTGAGCTTAGAAGGTATGCTAAACACCTGAACAACATGACTGACTTGTTTAAATCCAGTCCTCAAAGTCTAAAATTCTCGAGTCTAAAAACATCATTCTTCTTCCAAAGGAATATGGAAAAATATAGGAAAATGTGGAATTAGTTCCCTATGATAGTCCCCTTTGCACAGCATGCTGGGATTTACTTGAGGCTGCTCAGGTTTCCAGGTCCTTCGGGAAGGATGGACAGGGGCCTCTGAGCAGCAGCTCTGGCCAGTGAATGCCAAGATGCCTCCCACACCACCCTCAGGCAATAGCTGGAAATGGCAGGAATGCATGATTTTTCCTGTCACTTCACTGGTCAATGTCCCCCCAGTCTGTCACAAGGGCAAATATGTTTGGTGGATTCTTTTTTTTAATTGCTCTGCGTTTCAGATCACAACTCCAACTTCCCCTGGGGACTCAGCAGGGCACCGACCATTGCTATTGTTGTGAGGACTTGCAGTCGTGATCAGCATTGACTTTCCTCCTTGGAATGTCAGCAGCACTAGGAGAAAGGGAGAGGGAGGGCAATGGACACTCACAGCAAAGAGGAGACAGTGAGCCAGGAGACACAGCCTTCAGGTACCACTGGGCTGCTGTGGGCAGGCTGACACTGCCCAGACATGGCTGCTCCCCATCCATGAGGCACAGAGTGTGCATTGCCCTGACCCAGCCTAAGGCCTCTGTCCTTCCCCTCCGTCCTTCCCCTCTGTCCTTCCCCTCTGTCCTTCCCATAACATCCCCTATACGGAGATTACCTGCTACCCAAACAAATGTGCAGGGGGCCAGACATGGGATGGATGGGAAAGAGCCTTCCCAGTGGAGAAAGGACTTCTAGCAGGCAAAGTCCATGCGAAAAGGCAGTGCTTTCCCCAGCCAAAATTGCTTGCTTCTCTCCAGCTAGGCAGACACATCCTCTACACCTCCACACAGGGTCCATGAGCTGAAAGCCAACTTTTCCAGCTGTGACCCAGGAGTTTGAAATTGAATAAAACCTCAAAGTGGCTCAATAATTTGTAGGATGATGTCAGCAAACCTTGTTTATGCCTACCAAGAGAAATCAGACACCTACCAACTAAAGGAACAGCTAAGCAATGCTTTTTTGAAGATAGCAGTGGCGCCTAGCTGGTGGGATCAGGCACCTACATACCTTTGAGGTACTTGGCCAAGGAGATCAAGTGACTTGCCCACGGTCACACAGGAAATCTATGGCAGAGCCAAGAACTGATCCAACTTTCAAATTACTTAACCACAAGATTATCATTCTTCCATGTATTAAATTATTAATTCTGATGCTTGTCAGGAAGCCTGAGGCATAGGACGGGTGCTTATTAATTGGAGCCAGACACATAAGCATGCACATTGATTTATGTATTCATATATTTAAAACTGGATGAAAGAACTATCTGGTATCTCATTTTGGATCTTTCTTTAGTCGCTCACCTCCTGGTTTACATAGAGTTGAGGATGCGCTGGAAAACAACCAGATTCCTCCCATAGAGGGAACACTTGCTTATGGGCCTATACATGCCATAGGATTCATCAGAAATCAGGAAGTTTGGCTTTACCGTGTGTCATCCCTGTCTGTCTTTCAGATTAAGACATTGCTGTCACACATTCCTGGCCAGGGCTTGTTTCTCCATTGAGCCAATGTGGCAACAGTCTTATTTTCTCTAGTCTGAGTTTAGTTCAGGGGCTTGTAATATCTGCAGTTCTTTCACTTTTTTTATTCCCTGAAGAAACTAAAATAGAAAATATCCAGAGAAGATGGAAAACAGTAACAGACAAGGCTTATGCACAGAACTAGGATGCCTACATAGAGAAAGAAGTCTCCCTCTCCTCCTTCAGAGTCAAGGGATGAGGGTAACACCTCTCGGGGTGACTCAGAGGAGCCTTGGATATAAGCTCTGACTTGCCTGCTGGGGCAGACGCTCTGTCTGCACTATCAAGGGAGGCCAGGGAAGCAAGGCTGGCAAATGCAGGCATTTAGGTATTCAAATATATGTGCTTTTAATACATTCCTCACACACTGCACACCTCCTACTTATGCTTGAGGTACAGTGCTGAGGACTGTGGAAGTACTGGATTTCCATTAGATGTTGTACTCTGAGCTGATACAAAGATAGAGGGGGATAAGCCAGCAAGACTAAACTTACTTGTAATTATGTTCTTGTGAACAGCAAGAGGTATGTTCCAGTTCTGGTCAAGAAAAAGAGGAGAGTCGAGGCCTTTGTAGCACCTAACCAGAGCCTCCCCCACCAACTCCCAGCAAGAGAACAGAACACCAGCCACACGCTGGGCAGGGAAGGATGGTGGCAGTGGGAGCATTCCTGAGGCAGAAGGTTTGAAGAAAAGCAAGGATCAGGAGTGTGATACCAGAGCTGATTTTATAGCTTAGACTACTACTCTGCCAGCAGCAGTTCACTGTGCCACAGTCCACTCCACAGTACATCCTAACGAGCATCCAGGAGTTGTATGTGGTCTCTAGGTAACATCAGTCACTGATGTTAAAATATCCAGAGGCAACATATTTTGGGGTTAAGTTGTATTTTCATCAGATTATAGTAATCAGATAAGTAGGTTTGGTAAACCAGGTTGGTGACTTTTAACTTATGTAACTTGTAATGAGCTACATAACTGGGTATTTGTTGTTAGTGTTTTAAAATGGTGTGGGAGCACTTCACCATGTGTAATGGATTTCAACCTGCAGCAGTTCAGTAATGCAAGGAATTAGAATTATTATTCCTCATAAGGGCCTGAAAGACTTTAATAAAAGCATGGGAATTATTTCTGAATGTTGGAGATTGTCTATTGTTTTCCCTTACACAGAAGGATAAGAAAAAGTACCTCTTGTATATACATAGAATATCTCTTCCTTCTGCAGCTGGCCAAAATATGCAACAGGCTCATGCTTCAGCATCTGGGCTATTTGAACAACACTGTGTGCTTCAGCATGGCAAACACGAGCATGATGTGCAGAAGGAATGAGTAATCTGTAGATACAGTGATGAGTAGCATCAAATAATGACTGAGGAAAATGTGTTTAATCAGCTTTCACATTCAAAGCAAGTATAATCTTTCCTTTTTTGTGTCTGTCTCTCTTACTGAAGTTTATATTAAATACATCCACTATCAGACAATAATTTTCTTGGTCTCAGTGGAGTTTACTGGGTGCTTGTTCCTTCTGAAATTTAAGATACTTACACAGCATCCTAGCTATTGGTTTCTCTTCTAGACATACCTTCACCTGGCTGTTCTGTGATATTAGTGGGTATTTTCAGATATCAGGTCTGCATATACATACCCAATCTTGATTTTGGGTATCTATCCAGATGCTTTTGGGTGCCTGCTAACTACTTTACAACCATCATTTTGCAGAATTTTCTAAGGGAGGTCTTAGGAAAAGTGAGAAGGAAAATGGCTTGAATTGGGGACTTTTTCAAAGGCAAGAAGCACAGCTGTCAGAGAAAAACCTGAAGATTAGTTTTGGGAACAAAATGTTCATAAGAGCCAGGATAGAGAGAAGAACTAGGTTGTGGAGCTGGTCTAGGATTTAGCAGTAAAACTGAGACAGGAGAAATTTAAAGTAGTGGAAAACAGAAAATACCTGTCAGAAAAGGGCATGGTCAAAGCTTTCCTTTTTGGAGAAATTTTAACAGTTTTCAGAACACTGGAAATCCAAATACATCTTCCCTCTAACTGATAATGAAATAATTGTATTCTGGGAGTTCCTAGTCTTTAACCAATTCATCCAATTCATCAACCAGTGTGACCCATAAGGAGCCTGTGGCTCAGCCAGGCTATTTTATCCAGGCCCGCAGACACTGATGCAATGCATTCCCACCACCCTCAGGCTGGGCAGACATGAGCTGGGGTTGGGCTGAGAGCACAGTCATGTGCTAACACAGCTCTGTAGCACTTGCCTGTGCCTTCAGGTCAGGTCAATGTGGACAGCAGAGGTCACACTTGCCTGCTCACTGGGTGATCATACCTTTCATGTCCTGGTGCTGTGATGGCTCCCCTCAGAAAAGCCATTCCCAGTGCTCAATGACTACAGACTTGTTTCTAAATATTCTTCCCATTTCCTGATCTCCTTTGTGTTTTCTATGTGCATGTGCCTTTTTTTTTTTTCATTCCTCTATTTCTTGTACTTTCCCTATAAGCAAAAGCTCTCTGTGTTTATGCTTACTTGGCTGCTGCCCAAAATGCTGCTGTCAAAACACATCTGTAGAATAAGTGGTGAGTTTCTTAAAGGAATGTAAACAGCCAATAAATTATTATGGGTTTTGCCCACAGAATCCATGCATCTTTGATTGTTGGTACTTGTTTTATTTTATTTAATTTGTTGTTGGAAATGTCTTGGGTTAGTTTTTGCCAGATAACTGCTGTGAGCCCCACAGAACAAGCATGATAATGTAAGAGGCAGTTTTGGGTTACTTCGGGCAAAACTGCAGGGCTGCTGAGAAAGTCCTAAAGGCAGCAAACAAGTCAAGCCAGGCTGATCTCTGCTTTTGGCTTCATTACATGTGCCCACAAAAGTGTCACAGCCGATTCAGGCATGTGGATCAACTAAGTAATCATGTGGTTTCTTTCGCATGGATTTCTGTAAACTTGGGGCAATCTCCTCTCACTAGTACTTTAGTATTACTGACAGAGAGAGCAGGTTACCTACCCAAAGAGTGAGAGAGAAAGGAAAGAAATGCTGGCACCTGCCAGTGGTGACTTCTACAAAAGGATGATTGCAGAAGGCAGGGAGGGAAGCAAAGGATGCTGTAGGGACTTTGGCCACAATCTTCTCCATAATGCAGAGGAGTTACTTGTTCAGCTGCAGCTGCCACAGGTTCATTCAGATTCCAGAAATACACAAAGATAAGTGTATAATCTCCTTCTGTGATCATTCAGCTGTAAAAGATACTGTAAAGGCTGTACACTGTGGCACAGTAGCATGACTAAACCTTTGCAAAGAACTTGTGCCACAGGCTGCCCACACTCAATCATATGATCATTGGATCTACAGCTGTAAATGATGTGGTCACTGAGGATGGACAGCCAGAGAAGTGCCTGAAGGCCATTCACAATGTACCAGTGGTTTCAAAACCTGATTCATTAACCACAGTGGTGTGAAGGCCAGGCTGGACTTTGATGCCATGACAGCCCCCTACCAGGCCCATGCTGTGTCCCCTCCACATATGCAGAGTAATCCACCCACCAGCTGTGGCCAGCAGCCTTCATGTGCTCCCTGCAGCATATATTTGCTTGGCTAATTGAAAATTATTTTTACATGAGAATCAAATGAGAAGCATATCTGTGGGAAACTGCTCTCTTCTGTCTTAATAATGCTGCTGGTAGTGCTCAGATAATTGATGACTATGGAGCGTGGGACAGCATGTGTCTTTCCTCAGAGACACTTAAGGTGGGACAGGGAACATTTCCCCATAGTGAACATTTGATTAGAAAACTATGGTAAGAATCTTGCTCCCCTTTTGCTGCAGCCATACCCTTCTAGGAAAAGAGCCAAATTCTTAAATTTCTGTTGACAAGCTGAGGAAATTCAGATGTGTAAGTGAGTGCTTTGGGTAATATATTGAAATACAAAAGAAGGAGGGAAAAGATCACAACATGTATGAAGGTCGAATTTTTGCCACCCCTTACTCTGCTATGTGTTTCCTCTTTCTAACTGTGGAACATGAAAAAAAACAGAGGCATTTGTGAGGCTTTTTCTCACTGCTGTGCTATAGGTCTTTCTTCTTCACCTGACAAGAAATAATGGTGTGTTAGAAATATGTTTGTTTCCAACCAGTTGTTGACATAAAACTTGATTATTATTTTTCTTTTGCTAGTGCCTAAGGGCAAGACAGAGATTGCAACACATGAAGCAGACAGCTACAACAGGCAGAAAGAGATATCTGGAAGGAAAATCTAGACCACCTAAGTAAGACACTTAGATTTCCCAATCAAGGAAAGATTTCTGCCTTTAAACCTTGATCCAGAGAGCTTTACACCTAAAGCAGGGATCAGGACAGAGAGGACAAGGTAGACGTAGGCATACACCTGAATTTCTGTCACCATTTGGCCCTGAAGCACCTACTTCAGGGCTGTGTTCTCTTCCTCTGTCCATGGAATGTGGAGACCTTCGAGTTCATGACAGGGTTAATGGTCTCCTATGAGAGCAGAAGTGCTGAGGTTACTGGTGGTATCAGCTCCTTCCTCAGATAGGATCTGATCTGCAGCCTCTCTTAGAAAGAGTATCTGGATAATCTCTGTCTCCTAAGGCATTATAATGCCTCTTATTAACTACCAGGCAGCAAAACATCCTCAAGAGGAAGGGACCATATCCCACGCTCCTGTCAGACCCCAGCCCCTGTTGACAGGAACATTAGACTCATGGAGCAGGAAAATAGCAAGAGACAAGGAGCCTGATCCCATTGGTAGGGTCCCAGGGTGGCCTGGGGATGAAGCTGCTGTCCCTTGCTCACCCCCCAGCCAAGGGGCAGGCAGTGGGACTCCTCTCAGAGGAACCTCCTTCAGTCACCAGGGAGTGAGCAGGCACCCAGATGTCTCCTCTCTGCAGGAGCTGCACACAAAGGAACTGGCAGCAGGAGCTCACTTCTGGCCCACAGCTCAAAATGCTAATTAGACAGAGGAAAGAGCCACTCTTCGTATATGGCCAGTGCCAAGCCTATATCCTTCTGCAACAAGGAGCTCCCAAAGAGAGACCTGGTGCTCTCCTCACACCCAGCCAAGCCCAGGTTATTGAGAAATTTTCCATGTAACTAGAGAGCACCTGCAGAGCTGCACAGCTGCACAATCCCTCCCGAGACACGGATTCACCCAGATCGGGTCCGATAGACAGGCCAGGCCAGGCCAGAGGTGAGTCTGATAAAAAGGGGGGGGTCATAGGGTCTGTTTGTCCCTCAGGAAAACCAAAGGTGTCCTAGGATGACCTCTGAAACATTTCTGGTCTCTGCTTGCAGATGGGCTAGCAGAAACCTTTTTGGGGAGGGTGATGTATCTTATGTGGAATTTGTGGGGTCATGTACCATCCTATTATCCTGCTTTTCTCCTTGCTGAGGCAGAAGGGAGAAGCAAGTGCACAGTTAAGCACCTGGGTAGCAGAATAAATGTTTTTCAGAATATCATCTGCTGCAGGTCCTGCATGGAGTCTTTGGGATATGGCTGAACAGGTGGAGGCTGCAGGTTGTTGGTGCTTCCTGAGCCTCCTTTGTGTGCTTGAGCAGTGCTGGCCATCAGGGTGCCCTGTGCGTCCCCAATGCTGTCATGGGCCATTGCACCTCTTCACTGATGCTGCTGTCTGAACACACATTTCAGCATTTAGGCTGCAAAATATATCAGAACTATGCTTTCCATTTCCAGCACTTTTCTAGCTCAGTTCAGGAAAGAGGAGAGACCAATTAAGTGGCAATCTGCACTGGAAGATGTCAAACACAGGCACAGGACTTGTAAAGAGTCCTCCTGTCTCCTCCTGCAGTGCACCAAGTGGTTAAAATAAAACATTGAACACAGTGGATTTGATGATGATTTTAAACAGTAACAACAATCTAACAACCCCCCTTCCTGGGGTCCAACACCTATAAATAGAAATACTCAGAAATAATCATATGTTTAAATAATCTGCACCTGAGTGTCACATTCAGGTTCATATTTGGCTCTTGATGTCCTTTGAACTTAAGGGTCACTAATTTTCCCTTTAAAAATTCAGTAAGACTTCTACCGAAAATTACATCAAGTTCCATACAGACTAAAGCACATAAGTTCATATATTCACTTCAGGAGTACCATTGCCTTACTCTTGCCTACTGTCCTTGGTAGGGTTGGACCCACAGGCATCACAGCAATGCAGTTTATTCAGGTAAATGGAGACCTTCAGACATATTTTTGAGGACCATCCATCTTACAAGGCTTTAAATTATTTTCAGCACCAGGTTTAGTTTCCAATTGGTCATATGAAAAAATGTGGTATTGTCTAGTTTTTCTAAGCCATTTCTAATTTTCTTTATTGTGGTTTCAGGATCTGTGTATAATATGACACTTTTTACTGTGGTTTATTGCTTTAGGTGAACAATATGCTGTATGCGGTGTTAATTGCAGTGGATGAAATCCAGAGGCATTAAAATTCTCATCTTCCCTCTGTGCTAATGAGCTTTGATTTCCAACCTGTCAGCAGGGATTACGTATTAGAGCATCATTATTATGATTCTCCACAACAGCTCAGGTGTCAACACTGTCATCCAAGCATCCTCCCTTCCCTCTTCCCCAGACTAGTTTTGACAGTAGGAAAAAATCGGTTTGTTCTGCGACTTGGCTTAGGTAGTGTCTGAATGGAGTAAGGGTATAATGGAAATAATATGGGAGCTCAGGAAAGGGTTCCAAAAGAGGAACTGGTAAGTTTGGGGAGGGAGGGGGGGGAAATACACCTTTTAATGATACTCCATTCCAGAGAATAAGATATTAAGTATTTTCTTTGAAGTGGATGGCATAATTTTGTCTATAGGTTTGAGCAGGTGGTAAGAAATACAGAGCTCCTAACAGCCAATAATAATACAGGAGTGCTTCTTTGGATTTATGGTAGTCACACAATTTTCCTACTTAGGTTTCCCATTTCTCAAAGAGGAAGAAATGCTTTCTACTTTTCTCGGGTAAGGATAAGTTAATTTGTTAATATCCACAGAAGAGACATACTAGATAAAGCTATGTAATGTCTTCCAGAGGAAGTCTGGATTTCCTTCTCAGTTAGTTAAAAAAAAATTAGCTTTGACTGATTCTGATCAATTTGGGCATTGCCTCTCACAAGTCTATCTGATATTTGACAGTATTTCTATCAAACATTTCCATCAAACTTGAAAACAGGTCCATATATTCTCTGAAAGGAAAATAAAAACCTAAATTAGTATGTCAATGAGCTAAGACTTCAAAAATTAAATGGTAAGACAGGTTGTGTAGGAATGAAAATGTCCTAAATGTAAATTCATCTGTCAAGTGTTTCTTATGACATGCACTTGATATCATCGGATGCAATATGTTCTGCTGCACATTTAACTAGAAAAACAGGAATAAAAAAATATTAATGATCAAGGCAGCTGCATCAGGGTTTCATCTGTTTCCTCATAGCATAGCTGATATAAAACTTTGGGACTATTTTTTTTTTTATTATTATCCTGTTAATCCAGCCAGTCTTTCCTATTTTTTGAAAGCCTCAATATTTGTGTTTCGTACATTTTCATTTTTTTAATTCTCTAGCTACAATGTTGTACTGACACAGGTTTTTTTTTATTTAATTGCCGTGTTTATTTTGAATTAAAACCAACCTGTCTGCACTTAATAATGCAAACAATTAAATATTCTCAGCAAGATTCTCACTTGCCAGCTGAGCATCCTCAAAAGACTTTTTTTAACTGCTTTATATGTTGCTTTTAATTACATTCCTTTCCCAAGCGATTATATCCTCATATAAGCCCCATTCCTGCGAGCTATCCTGGCACAGAAACAGAGAGTTAAAGACAGAAGAGTACTGGTAAGGACTACTGGAGAAAAAAGGCCTTTTGGTAAAAGCCAAGGGATGCCAGGAACACTGTAAGCCTTGCAAATATTTCTCTCTGGTAAAAAAGCCAAAGAAAAAGTCAAGAAGTTTTGGAGGCACAAGGAAGCAGTAGGCTCTAGTTACCCACCTAGACGACCTCTAGGACGACCAGAAGGAGGTATGAAATACTGGAAAATTCTTCCTTTTGGGAAATAGTGTGCCTGATGCTGGGCCCCCTGAATTTCGTGGGTTTTTTTTGAATCACAGGGTTATAGCTCAGCTGTTGTGTGAGGAGAGAGGTGTGAAGGTGGCATGGTGATCCGAGGGGAGACTTTGCTGAGAAGGGCTGTGACATCCAGGAAGAGCCAGCAGACATCACTGGCTGCAAGACTATGACTTGGGAAGAAAGCAAGGCTGGCAGGGAAAAGTCCATGCTGGTCACCCAGATTTTTCCTTAGAGGGAATAAAACTGCTGTAACCAGGTCCCATTTCATGCCAGGACTAAGCGTTGTGAGTATTTGAGGACTTGGTTCAGCACAAAGAAATAGCTCAAAAGTTCTGGTCCCCCAATGCAGGCCTTGATCTCTGTGTTTTTCAAAACACCAGCTGGCTCTAGTGGTTTGATGCACAAAAAAAACTTTGGGGTTACAAGATTCAGGAGAGACACAGCTGTAGCTGACAGCTGGCAAAAGTGACTAATTACCAGCTAATACAGATGATGAACTTCTGGTATCCTACTGGATGGAGCCAAGAAACCAAAGATGGACAGTTCCAAAACTTCTGAGTTAGGTGGGACTATCTCAATTTGCTCACCATCTACAGACACAAATAAGCTAAATCAATTCAGCCCGTTTGCTGCACTAGTCTTATTTCTCAAGCACAGACTGAAGATTGAAACTCCCTTGGTAACAATGTCGTATCTTTATATTAGAAACTGTCTTAATTTTAGCTAGTCCTTCTTGTTATATTTTCTAAAATGAAAATGTTTTTGTTATCTCTATTTGGTGTATAGGAAGTATGGCAGGTCCAAGAATGATGAGATTTAATTAAATAAAAACAAGGTTTATGTTTTCAGATTTTTTTCCCTAGAAATCAGAACTAGGCAATATGTGGTGGAGGGTTGTTTACCTTTTAATGCAAATTGAAAATCTGACATGATTGCATGAGTTATTATTTTTAAAAGCAGTATACTATTTAAAAATATCCTCATTCATTTCTGCCTTCCAGTTGGAGGTTACTACTTATTCAGCTAGACCTTAGTAAGTGAAAGAGTTAATTTCATATTCTGCACAAATGCATGGTGAAATCAGGATCAGCCTTGCATTAGGAAAGCATGATTAGCTCCCTGGTGCTGATGACCCTTAAGTCCTTCACGTAGTTATTGATTCCCAAAATACAATCACCCTTCTGTAACAGTGACCTACATTCTTATGTCAAGGTTAATGACGTTATGTTAACTGTATTCAAGTGTGCATGGTTCAAATGAACATAGCCTATCAAGCAACCCAGATTGCTCCCAAGTGTCTCCTCTTTTTTTAAAGCTAGTAGTCATAATTGATTTTTTGTAATATTTTTAAAGCAAAGCTTCCTCACAAGCACTGATGATCTTGGCTGAAAGTGGATATGAGAGAATACAAGGAAGAAAATTATGCAAATCTTAATTCTGTCTTTCTTAAATTCCTCCTTTGACTTTTAACAGATGAAAAACAGTTTTTACCAGGTGAGATGGTGTTGCTTTTATGGAAATAATTCTTGGAGGATCTCCTTGGCATAATTTGTCCATCTCTAATCAAGTTTTTCAAGGAGTACAGCCAGTGCTGTGATCTCTGTCTCAGATTTAGTGTCTAGAAGGTAAAAAAAAACCAAAGTGAGCTGTGTTTTCTCATTCTGCAGTGGCTTTCTCCCCACTCAGTGGTTCAATGAAGAAACAGATGCTTTTGATTTCTTCAAGGACCCAGTTCCTTTGCTAGTGGAAAGATTGGGAAAAGTAAATGCAGAGCTGCTGTACAGTATTAGAAATGGGGAAATAAATTTCTTTTCTGCTAGTTGCTTACCATGGCAAAGAAAAGCTATAGCACATGAATCTGAATGTGAGTCCTCTGTTCAATCCAGCTCTGAAAGTTGAGGCAACTGTACCTCTTTCTTTATCCAAAAGCAGAGGAGGGTTCAGGTCCCCATTCTGGGATGACATGTTAGAGCCAAGGCTGTTTTTCTAATAAAAGCTTTTTCTGGAGGAGTGAACACCAATAAACAGAAGTAGAAGGGACTTGGCCTTGTCACAATTTTTTTGCAATAAGCATGGAAAATCTGTTTTTTCCATAATGTCACTGTAATAACACAATAATGCATTACTATTTCTTTGTTGCACTACACTAATACATCTTTAAAACAAGAGTTTTATAAGTTGACATAGATTAAGAGTATAGCTGTAAATCTATATTATGCAATAGTTGAATATATGTACCTACAAAAAAGCATGCTTTCTATCTGGCTTCCACATTCCTTTCATCCTTCTGCATTGCTATTAGTTGTACATGCACTATGAGGAAATAAGAGGAGAAAATCAGCTGAGTTGTTGCACCCAGCAGGTTTGTGATGCTGTGAACTCAAAAATGAAGATAACAGAAGTGTACTAATATAGCATAGAAGGAGCAGAATCCTTTAAAAATAAACTCATGACAAACAATTCAAAGGCTATGTTTAGTTTCTGTGTTGAATCGTGTATTTACCACATATTAATGCATAAAGATTCAAAACAGGGAAAAGCAGGTCCTCCTGCATCCACTTGTGTATGGATTAATTTTTGTGCTGAATATAGATGTCCTTTAGCCACATAAAAAATTGGGAAGGTAGATCTTATGTTTGTAGCCTTTGGACTGTGCAGTAGTCAAGATTTTTAATTTTCCTCATTTGACTATGATTCCCAGACAGTAAAAGTTTCCCCTTGTAAATAATTCAGTTTCTCTTCCTGTGACTGCAACAGAATCCTGCTTTTACACATGACAACACTTATGTCTACAGCACGGTATGCAAAAGAGTGCCCAAATTAAAAGATTTATTAAAATTTTTTGCTATGAGAAACTTAAAATGTTGTGAACACATTTTCTTTGTTGCAAAAGTCCTTCCATAACTTTATTTTGAAGACAATTTTTATCCAACACAAGTCGTCCATAAACCTACAAAACAGATACTCACTGGCACTCTGCATATCTGGTGTTATCCAGGGTGAAAAGAAACACCCCCCCTTGAGGTACTCCAGGACAGGAGTGCAGTGGAGGTGCAGGGAGTCACATATTCCTTCTGGAAGGGCTGGCATGCCCTCGGGGAGCCCCAGGAGTGCACCCTGGGGTGGGTGCTCACAGCTCCCCTGGCAGTGCCCCATCTCTCTGCTCCCTCTTGGGGACTGAGGGCATAAATGTGCTGCCCAGGGGTCCTGGCAGGTGTGGTAGCTGCAGCCTCCACCTCAAACCTGGAAAGACATTGCAATTTCTGAATAGAAGTGGCCAAAGACAGACAGGAGCACTTTCCAAGTATGTGTTGGAGAACTATGGGAGCTGATGGGACTGTTCAAGTGTTGAGTATGTCTTTTTACTGCAAATAAACTTCTCACTTTTTTGGGGGTAAAAGAAGGCAACTCTTATCCCAACTTCTACTGCCTTCTGCTTTTGGAAGGAGCCAGTCCTGAAAGCCATAAAACTTCTTCAGCAGGCAGAAGTGCTGCAGGGGAGCTGTGAGTGAGAAAAATGGGATGGGGATTAATGGGAGACTGTGATGGGGAAGTGTCAGAGGAGTAGTGCCAGTGTTGTAGTGCTGCAGGGCTGGTTGGCAGGTGAGGAAGAGCAGCAGAGCATTGGTTTGATGCTGGCAAATGGCTGAGTTGAACTGAAACCATGAAGATCACGAAGAAGGAGCCGTGGAGAACATAATTAGAGATAGAGCTAATTGTGTGAGCCTTGTATGTAGAAAGAGAGATGTGAATGCTTTAGCTGAATGTAGTAACAGACCTCATGTATTTCATATCCTTTGAGAAAGAGATCTCCTTTCTAATTCTCTAAGAATGGGCAGTGAGCTGTGAGTGATACATAAGCACATCTAACTACTGCCTCACTGAGCTGGAAGAAGAATTTCAGGACTACTGCCAACACAGGTTTGAACAACAGTATTTCACCTAGTGACATTTATTCAGATTTCTTAATTTGATTGTTAAAACTTTATTCTTTCCCAAATAAAAAGGAAAAAAAAAGAGAGACCTGTTTACTTAAATCTTTCTTTCTAGTCTTATTTTTTTCCACCCAAGAAATATCACTTGTTCTTCATCCCTAATTTGGTGTAGTTTTCTACATTTAAGCAACATGAAGCAAAATTTCAGTGTTTCTGATAAGGTTGTCTAGAAAAATGAGTCTGCCACATTGGCTGCTTGACACTGCCTGGCATATATTCAGCTGCAAGGATACAAAAGCTTTTATCCTAGTGCTAGTAAAGTAGATCTCAGTCCTTTGTCTCACTGAGCACACACTGGGATTCCTCTTCATGCAGTTATTGGGAAAATATGGGGAACACATTTTAACAGATCTCTGACAAGACTCCAATCCTGATGTTAATTGAATGTTTTATCCAGAATATATTTTCAATGTTGTTTTTCTCTTCTTGTCCGATTTGTATACTCCTGGGAGTTGGGACATGACAAGAATTAATGCCTGTTTGCATTAACCTGAACTTTATTCTCACTTAATTAACCATGATTAATGTCAGGAGGCAAAGGAGCAGCATCAAGCTATTTTCAACAGCTCTGTACTGATGAGTTCAGGAAAAAAAAAAAAAAAACAAAACAAAACCAAGAACCAAGTAGTGCCATTTCAATGTTGGTTAAAATAAAGCCCAGCCAAAAGATGAATTAATTTAAAGGCAAGGTTTTTTCTACAGCCTCAGACAACATCCTGGTAAATTGAGAGTGACTGTAACCCTTTGAAACCTCACTTAAGAAGCATGAATCAAAAATACTACCATTACCCCCAAAATTAAAACCAAAGGAAAAATATTACCCAGAATTACTTAGTAATCATGAATCTGTAAACTGTACTTGAGTTCTGTATTCTCAGTGATTTCAGAGAAACAGAAGAGCTCAGTTTTATACTGGCACTATTCCTTAATAATCTCACAAGCTGAATATACAATTTTTATCCAATGCCAAAAATAAATCACAGGTAGAGTAGGACACCAGCTAGGTGTCACAAAGGAGACCAAACAGCTGTAGGCAAAAAAAAAGCAGAAAAAGCAGCAGATATGGCAGGCCTGGCATTTGAACTGAATTGCTAGAAACATCGAAGCTCTCTAAGAGCTCTTTTTCACATCATTGCAAGGGATAAAAGACAGAAAGATACTAAAAGAAAGATACTAAAATCAAGTTAAGATGATCTAATCTGAAGAATTAAAGTAAATGGAGTGATTTGAAAGTCGACAGAAAACTGATGAATTATTTTCTCCAGTGAATGTGACTGTGCAACATTTCTAAAGGTTCAGGGGAAACTACATCTGTTCTTTTACTAGAAGGGAATGTTTCTTTTCCTTGATATTCTTGTGGCCTGGGACCTCCATGAGGGATCTCTTACTCTCTTTTTCCTCACATACAGGCATGAGGGACAAATGAAGCAAGATTTTGTAAGCTTCAAGCCCTTGAATGGAAGCAGCACAAGGCAACAGCTGGGGGGAACTTCTACTTCTCCCTGTTTCCCACAGGAGTCCTCTCTCCCCTCTCTTCTGTGGTAGGGAGGCAACATTAGCTCGTGGCTCCTCACTGGGAAAGGAGGAATAGAAAACATGGCACAAAATGTAGCAGCCACAGATGAAAAAGGAGAGGGATAGAGAAATGGAAAGAAGAACTGGGCATGTTGAAGACTGGATGGCCAGGGGCTAGTTTAGGGAAAGGCAAAACAATTAGAGGAAAAGGAGCAAATATTATGATCCTCAAAGAAATGGAAGAGGAATAGGAAACGTTTGAATGAGTAAAGGAAAGCAAAAGTTGCAGGCATGATTTCCTGTATCTGTGTTTCTAGACTGTGTTTAAGATAGATTTTTATTTTTTTTTTTACATTGAAAACCTTTGTTTTTGTCACTTGTTTTCTTCTTTTTTTACCTTTCCTTTCTAAGACTGTCTAGGTGGCCTTGCTGTGCACTGAGAACTGGCTATTCAAAACCAATTTTTGTTTATGGAGAAGACATTTTTACAAACACATTATGGGGTGGTATTTTCATTCTAACATGGAATGGGGCTCAAAAGCACGGACAAACTAATCAGGAAGGCTGATCTTGTCCAGCCAGTGAAACCAGCAGTTTGTGCTCTCCTTTTGTCCTCCTTTGCCCAAATTCTTTCACATACAATAGGAAATGATTTGGCTGAAGAATCCATGCCATAACAGTAATCTTGCTATGAATAAATCCTTCGAGGAATATTCTTGTTTACTCAAGGAGTGAGAGTTCTAGTTTTTGAAGAGCTTTTCCTGGCCTATCCATTCCAAATGGAGTTTTATGTAAGGAAAGAAAACATTTTTCCTTGCAGTTGAAACGATAGGAATTGGCTGAAGGAATAAAATTTTCATGGGTGACCACGTACTGATGTCACTCTTCCCAGGAATTCAGCAGAGCAATCATTTTAGGGAGAAACAATTTACAAGTAGCACCGTGTTTTCCCTGGATGACGGCCTTGCCACTTGTAATCTCTAGGCATGGTCTTTGGTTAGGAGTTCTACCGCCCTTGGTGGGTTTCAGTGGAGTCCAATAGGCTACTTACGTAGGCCTTTGGAGGATTCCAGTCTTACCCACATAATTATAATGTGCTTTGTCTTCTGGCCAGCCTGGGGAGAGTAGCTGGTGTGAGTCATGTGGATTAGAACTTGATATTTCATAATAACACTGGCGGTTTTCAAACAAATTTCTCTCTTTCCCTCTCTCTCTCCCTTTGAACACACTGTCAACCAGTTTTTCTTTTCCTGAAATGATGAAGATAAAGCAGTCTGTCCTCCCCCTCTCAGTCCCCAGTATGGGTGTGGAAACCCTTGCACAACATTGTAGTAGAGTGAAAAGGTCTCATCTAAGCATGTGAGGTGACTTTGTGCAATGCTTAAATGCAACAGAAGGAAATTGAATTGCTTACTCAGCATTTATTTATTTGTAAAATTGTATCCTTGGTCAAATAATTTCTAATTTAATAGCAGGAATACTCTCATTCAAAATAATTACGCTGCTGTAAATATGTCCTTTTTTCCTCTAATAAAAGAAAATACTAAATTAAATATTGTGCATGCAAGAGTCTGAAATAACAAAATGAGGCATTTAAATTTTATCTTTGGTGAACAAATAGAAATATTACCATCAGTAATTTTAATCTGCAGAGCAAATCTTTGTCCTCAAGGTTTTCACAGCCTCATTTTTCTATCCAAAGTAAAGCAAAATGTGTTCTCAAGAAAACAGTCAGACACATGTCACAGAAGCCAGGCTAGATTTAATTCAGGACTAATAAAAATTGTCAAAAATAACATGTAGTGCTGGCATTACATGTCTTAATGTGTCTGCTTCTAAGCCCATTCAAAACATACCAAATAGGGCAAAACCACTAAGATTTCTTTTCCGTTTTCTATATATATTTCAATATGTGAACCTTACTGACAAAGATGCAACGCTTCCTCTGAGGTCTCTGGGGTATTTCTTTTAGTCTATTTCATGGCAGAACCTGACATGAGGCCTCCCAAGACACTTATCATGAAGGATAGGAACAACATTTTTGGGCAGGTGTTGAGTGGACCACTGGCTGAAAGCATGGATACCTGCATAAGAAAGATGAGACTACCTGTCAGTCACTGGGCAAAGGAATCTTTTGATCCAGCATTCTATTTTTTTTTTTTTTTTTAATCCTGTGGCAATTAAATTAAGATTTTTTTGGTGCCAGTTTATCTCAAAATTCCTTCAATTTAATCCAAAACCTTACTTAGAGTAATCCTTGACTACAATAGATGTGGAAAAAGTCCAACACGTTTTCTTCACAGTTACAAGTCTTGTAATATAGACAATGCTTTGAGTAACATTTTGTAATTATGAATGCAATTGATGTCTATATTTTTGTGTACATTTTTGTATTTGCAGATATAATTTCTGTCACAGGTACTTCTGTAAAGTTTGTTTCACACATGCTGTGTTTCAGTCTGCAGTTATTTCTGGGTGCCTATTCAAGCCTGGATTAGACTAGTTTAATGTCACATGGTTTGCCTCTCAGTTAAAACCTGCTAAGGTATAATATAAAGAATATTATGGCAGTTTGGCCATTCTAACTTGATTATATTTTACTGTGGTCCCATTGTCATTGTTCTGCTCCAAGCCTATGAAAGCAGCTTGATGTGAATCACAAATGGTATACTGTTTTTAGAGGGGGAGATAAATTGCAGAAGCCTGAGGAATAAAGATTGTAGGAAAAAAGAATCCTTTTTGCATAGTAATAATGGTCTATTGTAGCCATTCATGTTTGTTTCTAAAGACACGTAAGTAATTTTTAACATTCTTCTTTAGAAAAGAATCTTCCCAGTAGATTGATAAGCACAACTTCATTCCAAGAAATCTTGACTCCATAACGAGACATTCTTGAGAAGCCATGAATTATCATTACCAAAGTCTTTCTTTGTCATCCATGTGCAAATACAGGCTATTTGCTTTTCACTATTTATAAATGGCCAGGTCCTCAAAGATACAAAAGTGCCTCAAAATTAGGGCCTCTGCTGCAGAATCCAAAATTCTGTAGAGCCTGTGTTACTTCTGTGGTACATGGGGAAGATCAGACACCCCAAAAGGGACTTTGAGATAACCAGTAGAGCATGCAAGAAGGTGATTAAATTACACACACACACCTATGTTCTGGATTACCTGAACATAGTAAAAAAAAGTGTGCTGGCCAAAGCACCATGACAGCAGAGCTGTTTGGATCCTGTAGGACAAACCCCATTGGGCATCTGCTAAGAGATAAATTTGTCTATTGATCTGTTCTGGGGAAAATTTCCTGGAGCAAATACAACAATCAGTGGTGGAACAAAAAAACAATGAAAAGGTCCATGGGCCAGTACAACACAGCATTAGAACAGCTCTCACATTTTCCTTCCTAGGTCTCAGCCAGTATCTCCATTAGAAGAAAGAGGGAAGGCCTCTGGAGTGGGAAAAACTGCATCTAGCACAGAACAAGATGTTTCAGCTCAGAAATCATTCAATCAGCAGGAAAATACCTAAAAACAGATAAAAGAATTTCTGTGCTTTGAAACATATCTTAAATCTGGCATCTACTGCTGCCATTAGCACAACTTGGTTGGCTTTTGCAGCCATTAACACTCTGTTCCAGGAAGGAATCATGTATTATTATTCTTCCTCCCTTTCTAGTTACTGCTTTAGAGCGATGGGAAAATAAAAGGCTCCTCCAAATTTCCCCTACAAACTTACAATTGTATGGCTAGGCATCTTGAAGAGTGCCCTCACCCCCACTTGTTGGCTGTCCTGAGACCCAGATGGAGTCTTTCCTTCTACTGAAGCTGAAAACAAGGACAAATCCCATCCTTACTGGAACAAAAAAGAGGGACTCACTATGTCTTGTGTTGCTGAAATAATTCACTCGAATAATTGCATTTTATTCAAACAATCTTGGGAAGAACTAAAAATACAAGGCACCTGAAGAGTTCTAGCACCTACAGGGGTAGGAAGGGGCTTGGCATGGCAGCTTTGAAGTTGTGTTTGTAAACCCACACTGAAGGTTATGGTGCACTGTCATCTCATCTTTCACAATTTCATCAGGAGCAAGGGAAACCTTTCACTGGAGACCCAGTCCTACATCAGTAGAAAAAGCAGCTCTTACTCATGTTCACAAGGAGACAAAATGTTTGTCATGGGCTTTAGTTGTGCTGGAAGTAAAATGGGGAGCTGGACAGGTGATCCCATGAAAGGAGGAAGAAGTTATAAACTCCTAGGGAATTGTGATTAGTGAAATTCAACTGAAGTACAAAGAATGGGCCAGATGCCACACATAATAGATGCATTGCTTCTGGCTGGGCTTATCTTAGATGTATAACCCAGATATTAAAGATTTTTTTTCAATTTTGAGTTCTATTTTTTTCCAGCTCAAATTTCCTTACATGGAAATGAGTCAAGTGTCTTCAATGTGAGTGAATACAAATTCTAGTCCTTTGGACTGTATGATTCTGCTTATTTCTGCTTCATTGTCTACTCTGCAAAGCTCCTCAATACTTCTTTGTTTCTGCGTCTAACTGTGCTTTTATCAAATATTTCTGCCATGTAAAAATGTGGCTTTTGTCTGGACCTCATCCAAAGACCACTGAAATCAGCAGATTCACAAAAGGTTCAGAGCCAGCTATCACTGACACTACTTCCATCCATGTTCTTTTCATGTTGCATGTTTTGCTTTTACAGTGCTGTTCTCTTTCACTAGTACTAAAACAAAACCTCCATTACAGTGCAGTCTTTTTAATATTCATATTTTTATTTTCCTTTTAATAACTAACAGCTTTTCATAGCATTTCTTATCTTCCTGGGATGGTATGTGAATCCAATGGGTCTAATGATAAATTGCCAAGCACAAATGGAACTTTAGTTCTCAATGTCACTGACTAATGTTTTGCTGCTTAAATAAATATTACTGTGAAATGATTTAGTAAGTCTGTACTAAAATAGATGAGAAATACTTTTCTGACAGCATTAAAAAAGTGGTCAACCCATTCTCTTGGATGTGGGGAATCAGCATTCAGAGTGAATATTTAAGACTGTCTGTTTTATCCTCATCACCACACTTCATAGTTCGGAAATAGAATTGTAAAAACTGTGATTTAACTTCATTAAATGAGTAAAGTAAATTCTCCCATGCAAGGTTTTTCCCCCCAGACTTTAATCTTTGCATCTAAACCTAAGAACATAATCTGCTCAATGTCTTGTTTGAGGTTGCTGTTCAAGTTCCCTATTAATCACTGCACTCTTCAGCTCCCACCTGTTACAAGCCATCATTCAAAAATTCTGCACTTAATACATTAAACAAATGGACTCTACTTTCTTCTGCTCCATTCAAAGAGAAGAGGCCAAACAAACTCATCTCCTGAAGAGCCTTCAGGGCTCTCCACACTTCCAATATTCCACAAGAGCTTAAAATCTTACGGGACACGGTAGGACAAAGAAAGAATAGCCTGGAATGTCACAAGACCAGGCAGATCCCCAGGGGGATGCCAGTACCACAGTGCACTGGCACTGGCTTCTGGGAGCAAGATCAGTGCCAGCAACAGCTGTGTCCATCAGAGGACACCCAGAACAGCCTCATTGTGCCCAGAGACCTGAGACCTCCCCACGCTGAACCTACATTTGCCTGTAAATCCTTGGGCTCCCACTAAAGTCTTCCCATTTGAAGCAGCAACCAGTTCAAGCTGTGGCATTTTAAAAACACTTCTTTTTTTTTCTGTACACAAGTCTACAAACCCCCAAACATTTTCATCTACTTACTAGCCTTTAATTATACTAACTGCCAATAGGTTTTCTATTACTTGTCCAAAAAAAATTCTGGCTGTTGTGTAATTTTTTAACTGTGATTGATGAAGCATATTTGTGTAACATTAGGTCATGTTTGTCAGAGTTTAGCTTCTTATTTGGCAGCTACACCATTAATTAGCAATATTGCTGATAACCTCAATTTTATATAACCAGCAAGCTCTTTTTCTGTATGAGCTGGCAGTGGAAAACAAGAAAAGGATTTTTGCATGGTGCCACAAGTCTGGATAAGAATGACCAGAGAAATATACACAGAATTCTATGGGATTACTATCTGTTAAACATTCTTTATTTTTGACAGGCATTATTTTCTTAGATGGTCTTATTGTGGTTTCCTTTCTTTTCAGCATTACAGTACACTCTTTCTCATCTCTTTTTTGAATGCTCTCTGAGTTAGCAGTGAGGCCAGTAGGATATTCTTGAGGTTGCACATTTCCTGTTGCAGTACCCCATTTTTAGCTTCTCACAACTCTTCCAAACGTCCTCTGTATGCAATGCAATTTTCCATCGAACTTCCATCTGACTTTTTTTATTTTTCCAAAGAATATTTCTAAATATTTGGAAAAACTGGAAGTGTAGTGCCAGAGTTTTGGGGATAAAGAATATACTTCTGCCTGTCTCAGAACTTCACATCTTCTTTTACTTTAAGTGTAGTTTCTTCTAAGATTTAGTGCTGTGATATGAAGTTTCACAAAAGGATAAACCTTATACTAGACGTTTTTTTTTTTATTGTCACGCTGAAAATTCAGTTTTGGTCAAGAGACAGCCCTTTGAAACACCACATTTCTATGGAGAAGTTCCAAACATCTCTGTAGAAAGTGGTTGTGATTCACCAGTGAAAGCCTCCAGAGATGTGACTTCTCCCTGCCAAAGCTTCCATCCAAGGACTTTACAGCCCTAAGCACACATGTGCTGTCTGACTTGACATTGGTTCTTCTGCACCACATTTACAAACCTGAAACATGGGAAAAACACTGAAGTCCACGTCTGAGAGGAGCTTTGTGAAACCAGGTTACAAAGGACAATGAAGCATACACATGCTGCAATGAAAGGCACTGTAAAGAGCTCTGGAGGATGTGAACAACCCTACTTTCACAGCACAGCTTCATGGAGGAGACAGCTTGGGTGGTTGCTGTGTTTTAACTCCATACAGTTTGTTCACCCCCACACCCTCAGAAGAATCAGGAGAAGAATTGGAAAAATAAAGCCTGTGGGATTAAATAAGAAGAGTTTAATAATTAAAATAAAATAATATGATAATATAATAATATTGAAAGGGGGGAGAACAAAAAGAGAGAGAGAAATATAACCCAATAGAAACAAGTGATGTGCAATCCAGTTACCACTCAATGAACAATGCTCAGCCTGCTCCCAAACAGTGATCAGTGCTTCCTAGACAGATCCCCCCAGTTTACATACTTGGCTTGATATTCTATGGTATGGCATATAACCTTTGGCCAGTTTGGGTCAGCTGTCCTGGCCATGCCCCCTCCCAGCTTCTTGTGCAGTTCCTCCCTAGCAGAGCATGTGAAACTGGAAACTCCTTGACTCAGGGTAAGCACTGCTTCACAACAATTAAAACATCACTGAGTTATCAACATTATTCTTATGAAGAATCCAAAAACCACAGCACTCTACCAGCTATTAGAAAGAAAATTAACTCTATCCTAGGTGAAACCTGGACATCCTTGCGCTGACCAATGAAAAGAAAATAAAATTGTGTGTTGTTACTCATTCATTGAGTACAGTCAGGGTTTTGCAATAAGAAAGAACCCATGGAAAGGAAAAACCAACATGAGCATGTGATGAAAGATGGCATCCAGTGTACATTGCCTTCCTGTTTCAAAGTTCCTGGTCATCATTCATTTCCTAACTCCTGAATTTTTAATAATGGTCTTTAACCTAATCTCTATTGCCTATCTCACAACTAATAGGTGGAGAAGAATGTCTTTGTAGGTAAAGTGCTGACCTGGGACCTGGGAAAAGTAGTCTCCTTTTTGGATTCCATCACATGTTTGTAGATGTTTACAGAAGAAACCAAATAAAAAAATAAGTATAATTTTTAAAAATATATAAATTTATACTTATAAATGGGCAGTTTATTTGCCTCTTGTCTATCATATCTATTTGACGTTCATTTCTAAACCTTTTTGGGAGTTCTTGACTCTTATTCAGTATTTGTCAGACTCAGCTGAGGCCTCTAGCTGTTATTTTAAGAGTAACTTTAGGAGATCTGTTAAAGCTCATTGAAACTTAAGAAAGCTTTCCCAGAGAATACAGGGGCATTGATGATGGCTGGAAAGTTCTCTACAATAAACCACAAGCACTGCAAAAGCTCTGCTCAAAAAACACATGAAGACAAGAAACTGATCTTTTTATCCTGAGATGTAATTAAGAGGTTCAAAGTAAATTATATGTGCAGTCATCAGTGAATTGGTTACATGTACTGAGAGGCAAAATGTGCTAAGGACATTTGCAAGGGACTGCCAGGTTTGGCTGCAATCACTTGGGACCCTGCATTCTCTGGTGTGAGAGACCAGCAAGGAACCAAGTGAGACGTGCCAGGGTGTGCAAGTGGCACTAGATGCCTGTATTCAGGAAGCCAAATTTGTTCTGTGCTTCTAATACAGGACTGCAAGCATTTATTATAGATCCTTCTGTGCACTGCTGATGCACTAATGTAGAGTCTGCCGTGGCATTTTGATGAAGCACAGTCTTAAAACTTTGTCCCAGGATGCACCTCTTTGTACTGGTGCAAAATTTTTGCTAGTGAAAAACCATCGCAGCCCCAGAGATAAAATAGTTACATTAATATTGTTGACCTAAAGGAGGAAAGGTTTCTCCTGGTTTTCTTACCCCCTGTTTATCAGTTCTAGCTGTAAGAATTAGAGCAAAAAGCAGAAAGAGAGCAGTGTGAACAAGGCAATAACAGTTATGCAGAGATTAATTTAGAGTCTGACTTTAAGCAAAATTCCCCAGTAGCTTCAGCTTGTGCTCAGAAATCACTTCTGACAGATACACCAGAAAGACTTTCTTCTAACTTACAGCCCAGCTATATTTAGGAAAATGTTTTTTTCTAAAAAGCCAAGGTATTAAATCACTGAGCCAGGAGAAGGAGATGTGTTTTGATTAGGTACATAGTCTTCCTCTGACAGCTTTGAAGACCTGCAGTTGAGCAGATGGTAACGTAACAAGCACAGTTGTGTTTCTCTTAGGTTGCCTGATAAATTCTGTGCCCTTTGTTTTGACTGTGTGAGATTTTCAAGAACCATTATTTATTGTCTTTTTCTTGGGTTTTTGCCTACTTCCTTTTACAAACTGTTCTTTATTTCTCCTCAGGTTCACTGCTTGTATGTGCAAGGAGCATGGCCAGGAAGCCACCACTGGCTTCACTTGAGGCAGAGATGGAGCAGGCAGTGGCTGGGGTTGCAGGCACAAAGCTGGGCCGTAGCACTGCCAAGGTGTGGGGACTACCACCACTGTCCAGAGCTGAGTCTTGGGCCAGCCTCCTGCAGCCTCAGTGCTGACACTGGGCCCTGCTCTGCTCACATGACTTCAGCAGGCTCTGCTAGCAGTGCCTGCACACTCAGAGCGATGGGGAATTGCCTGTTGGTGGTGCATTCTCTGCGTGGGTAGTGCTCTCTGTGTTTTGTTCTGGGTATGGACAGGTTTTGTTAAATTTTCTTTGAGCCTTTGGGTTAACACAAGAGAATGCCATCCCTGTCTCTCACTCTTTTTTTGAGTGACTAATACACATGTTTAAGATTCAGTTGGTGGCCTTTGTTTGATGGCTGCAAATGGTACAGAGGATGCAAGTGGTGTCACCCTCTTTAAAAGAAAGGCAGGGGAGCCTTTTCAAAATGTTGAGAGGGTGACATTGCCAAAATATACTTATAACAAGGAAAGCTGATAGATGCAAAGCTTCTCCATGATCTAAAAAATAAGGAAAAAAAGAAAGTCAGCTCAAGGTTCCAGATGAGAGGAATCAAATTCCAAGTAAATAATGTAATTATTTTAATTGCAAAAATATTTTTATTATAATTTTATTGTAAACATGAATTTAAAAAAATTAGAAACAGGAGGCCCTTTTCAGGAGGTATACAGTACAGAAAGGAGAATGATTCATAGGAAAGGAGAACCAGATAAACAGCAAGTGTTAGGGTATCTGTCACATGCACTATGCAAACATTCCCTTGCACAGCAGTTACAGCAATGCTGTGAGTTACAGGAGAAAGAAGTAGATGGTATCTTATCTTCAAATTTTAGTTTACAGCTCAACTCTGATGACAGGAATTCTCTTTACTTAAATGGATGAGCCAATAAAAATATATGTCCTCTGTTATTCACAGACTATCTATTGCAGCAGCTAGATAGTGTAATTTATTGATAAGAAGAAAAAGTCTCTGATGGGAAAAATTCCTCTGTTGCTCCTTTTGGGAAAGAGCAGCAGGAGGACGTCACTGGTTAAGCAAAGGTACAGTTCTGTTGACTTCAGCACAAGCTCTCTCATGCCTCTGTGTCAGAGCATTTTTGTTGTGACTTGATGGTGCTGAGACACCTCTCATCAGCTATTCCGAGGACTTCTCCTTGTAATCCTTCACATACACCTCCTTCTGCACACCCTTTTTGCTTTATGTAAGCAGTTTTGTAAGAGCACAGGGAGCAGAAAGGAGGAGGTATGGCAACATAGAGCAGCATAAAGCATCTCTTTCCTCTTTTGGGACACAACTTTGTCAGGAAAACAGTGGGGAGGTGTGCCATGGCAGGAGACCCACTGGAGCAATTACATTTTTGGGAGAAATTATGCCTCTCTACTTCCTCAGTGTGAAGGGGGGGGGACATACAGGTTTCCCTTCCCCTGATCCTTGGGGCAGCCCAGCCTGTCTACTGCCTACCATGCACAGCTGATTTTCCACTTGCACACCTGTCCCAAGGGCATGCTGAGGAAGCTGCCTTGAGCCTGTGAAGGCTTCTGATAGGGATAGGACAAAGGACTCTTTTTCCATCCACCTCCATCCAAAAGACAGGAGCACAACAGGCTGGTATTTCTGAATACCTCATTGAAATCCTCTTTTAATTCTCCTCAAAATCAAGAAGTCTGGACTTGCTCCCAACAAAATCAATGGCAAATCCCTACGATAATAAAGTGAAAAGAGCAATCCTTAAACAGGTGTCCATTTTCATTTCTGAAAGGAAAGGTGAAGACTATCTTTGACAGTTTTTCAACTAAAACTAATACTCACTTCAAATTATGTCTGAATGATTTAAAATGCAGCAACATCCCTTTGCTTTATTGTAGTCAGACATTCAAGATCCCAGCAAAAATATTTATTTTGGATAGTCTCCATATCCAATTCCTCTTTTTATCAATAGAATAATATTTATAGAGGTCAGGCTGCCAACTTTGCCAGACAGACGCCCTTTGCATTCAAGAGAAAACATGATTCATCGTAGGATTAGGATTTCAGCTGCAAATTAAAACTTTTCTTTGATAGACTGAAAGAGACAAGTCAATAAAGGAAAATTCTTGATAGCTGAAAAGGAATGTCTTCTTTGAGACTGCCAATATTCAGTTCTGATCACTAATATCTTAATTGATGGATGAGTTTTTTCTTTATCTAATTATATCCCAGAGGCAATGTTTAATAGAAATGGGAAGATAGCTATAAACAACTGTGCTGTATGAAGGTGTCAGCTTCTTTTTGTTATCTCTTTGAGACCATGCATATCTTTTAATGTATTTGTGCAGCACACAGGACAAAAGTTTTCTGACCCAAACCTGTGATTCTCCAGATATCACACATAATTAGTGTTAAGAACAGTAAGGAAAATAGCAACAATGAAAACATCAGAGATAAACTTGCAGACTTGTGGCTTGTTAGTTTTCAGTGCACCATCGTATCATATGTATGAAAATAGACTTACTCTAGTAGCCACAGTGTGTAAAACAGTAGGAAAAATAATCTCCATGCTGGATGAAAAAAAATCAGGTTTATTAAACCTTGTTTTTCAGAGCTGTTACTCATGGTCTTTACTGCAGATATCCCACAAAGTTATTTCTTGACTCTCATTGAAAATATGTAATATATTTTTCATCATGTACCCTTTTAATGATGATTAAACATCACAATCCTACCTTTCAACTAATTGCAATGGCCTTGTTATTCTTGGTTTTGCCTGACTATGATTTCAAACTAATGATCATTAGTAACAATAACAGTCCTCTACCCTTTTATCATGCCTTACATCTGTGGGACTCTGTGTTAAGCATTACTATGTGCATTACACCAATGCTTATGCTGAGTCACAGGGGTTAATTAACTTAATAAAGATCTTAAGGCACGTCAGAGGTAGAATCAGGAATAAGGAAAGTCAAACCTGATCTCTGATCTCTCTGGCCTTGACGATGTGACAATTGTTACTAAAGGGTTAGACAGATTCCAAAATGCCATTAATGTCTACAAGCTGGACTTCTATAGGAACAGATTATTTGCATGAGAAGGAAAGGAGGGAATCACTTTGTTGCTAAAATAAAGCTGAAAGTGGGACTAATGGAAAGAAAGGCTCCTACTTGTCTGAATCACACTGCTGGAAGGCACTGGGTATTGCAGACAGTACTATTTGTTAAGGAGTCTCAGGACGTCATGTTCACAACGCCAGCCTGAAGACAGACGTACTGAAATTCAGTTCCCAAACAGTACAAAATCAGATTTCAATGTCATTCTGCTAACCTCACTGAAGGTCTTCAATTAAGAACCTGAGAATAGGGAAGCTCTTAATATGCAGGTTGCCAAAAGATCATGTTCATCTAACCTTTGCCTCAGAGAAGATTTCCACTTTTGGACTCTGTCTTAGTCAGCAAAACAAAGTGTTCAAAAACAAAGCTGGATAAATTTTGATGTTGTAGAGAGCAAGAAACTTGGAAACTTTTAAGTCTGATTACTACGGATAAGAGGTATTTTCTGTCTCTCCTCTTCCCAACCACCATGCTGCCCTATTTTAATGTGAGAATTTTTCAGAGAAGCTGTTAATGCTGCTTCAGATTCTCATGGGATGGAATCAGTGAGTTTAAAGTGGCATTTTACTCTGATAGCATATTAATACATATGATCTGGGAAGGACTTCAGCTTTTACTACAGTTTGAATCACTACTAATTTTGGAAAATTTTCTGGCCTTAAAATGAGATGTAATAAACTTCAAACTCTGCCTCTGCATATACCAGATAACACACTTGCCATTGAAGTTTTCCCATTTAGGTGAAATGCTAAGTTGTCCCAAACCTCAGCTTATGTACCACCTGTTTCTATTTAAAAGAGAAAATCATGATTGCAAAATATAAAATTAATATAGAGCATCTTGCTGTGCCTTGATCCGTTTTAAACATAACCAAGGGCCAAATCCAGCTTTTCTCACTTAGGTAGGGAGCCTCTTAGAAGTTAATATCAGAGTCTTATACTTAATTACATGTTATTGATCTGAATCTTTGGTGATTCAAGCAGAAACTGATGCATCCATAATACAGCTTGAGCATGAAGGGTGGAAACACCCTAAAACACATCTGAGTGGGCTGAACAGGACAATAGTAATAGCTATGAACAAAAAGCATGTTCATCCTTTCTAAAAGCTCACCTGATTTGGACCTGTTTATTTCCTGTTGATGTCACTGAAGCATCTTGCTGCTCAGCATTTCTAAAACTCAGGCTTCTTTTTTGAAAACTTTTATAGGCTAAAAAAAAATAGTGATGTGGTAATGCAGCAGGTAGGATCTGTATTAGCACTTTACCAAAACACCCCCTAACAAGGTTATCAGGCTGTACATGTCAGTCCTCAGTGCAGCAGCAGGTAGTCATTAAAAAGTTGCATTAGTACACGAGAATTAGCATTCATGAATCCATGATGATAGGCAGTTTAGGAAAAATGTAGATTTAATTTGTCCAAATATGCCTTAATGATGTAATTTCTGATCTTTTAGGTCTGAGTCTCTCAAAAGGAGCATAGATATTGTTGGTCACGTTCAAAATATTTTTAAAATGTTTTCAAGCATCAGAAAGTTATTTCTCTCTTTCTTTTCAATTTTTGGGTTCATTAGGATAAAAACTATTAAACCATGAAGTTGAAAATTTCTAATTCAGCATTCTTGACATTTCCAGAAACAGAAGACATCCATTTCATTTGAGAATATTCTTCCAGGAGAGGTTCAGCTAAACTGCACTGCCTCAAGTACTAAGATAATCAGGCACAACATCTTTACTGTGGCTTTACCTGTACGGACTGTTTCTTATTTTGGTTTCTTAAAAAAAGATGTGGCAGTGGCCTTATCTGCATGTATGCATGCCTGTTTGGATATCCTCTTTAATTATGTTTAAAGTCCTCATTTCTTTCAACCACATCTTGCAAATGTGTAGGAGACAGAAAGATCCTAGAAGTTAAATAAAATCTGGCAAACTGCTAGAGGAGAAAACTCTTCCCCTGGGTCTTCCCACCAACGTACACAACAACATGAACCTCACTGAACATCAGAAAAACCAGAGTCTTGGGAGAAAAACCGTGACTCTTGGGAAAACCACATTCACCTGTTCTGCCAAATCTCCTGCCTATCTTCTGTCAGCCTGGGGATGCCCTCCACCCACAAGAACACTGGGAGGCCACATCTCTACTTTGACAGCTCCCAGGCAACACAGTAAAAGGCCAACAGTGGCCCTCTGCCTGGCTTGGGAATGAGAGAGGGAAGGGAACAGGAAACATGGAGGCACCAATGATGGAGGCTGATCCGAGCTCCCTGCAGTTCCTTTAGTGCTGTCTCTTGCAAGTGTTACACAAAATATTGTGAAAACTCACCTTACCTCACTGGAGGTCATGGTTTCCAGATTTGCTGAGGGCAGACAGGGAGGACCTGTGTGAAATAACAGCAGATCTCACACACCTACAAGGAAAAAGATCACAAACGGGGGCAATTTCTTTGTACTTTAGTGAGGGTGGTAAGCAAGACATTCTGATAGGAAGAATAATGCTCAAGATGTGTTTTTAGAGTAACTAGTCAAGCTGGTCATCCACATAAGACAACTACAATAAATCCTATTTCTAAGTTAAATAAAACACAAGCCATTGAGAGGATTTAAGTCTATTTGTGGAATAAGAAATTGTATGTATTTTAATTCAGACTCATTAATAAGTTATTTCTGGAAGCATAACATTAGGAAAAGAGGACTCAGAAGAAAAATAAGGCTAAACATATCAAGAGCTGGAAAAACAACGAAATCCAAACTCATACTTTCTCCTTGCTCATAATATTTGCTTCTATATTATGCTGACATTTCTAAGGATTAGCTACTATAAATCATTACTCCATATTATTTCTGCTGCTGAATGCAAATACTAAACTTCAATGTCTTAAATGTCTCATGGAGAAAGTAAAAGATATCTGGGAATCATGTTTATTGGTGCACAAAAATAATTATATGAACAAATCTTTCTTTTTTAGCATTGCATTATTTGTGTTAACATAAGCTGAATCTCAAAGGGACTGGCCTTGGGGTCAATTAAATATTTGGAGTATCACAGTTTTCAGCTTTCATACTTGAGGAACACCAACAGAGCAAAGTGTTCCTTGGCTATTTCTGTTCAAACTATTCTGTACATGGAGGTAACAGGCATAGGATTTAAGAGTATATTCTACACTGCATAAATTACAGTAGGTGTAACAAACAAATAGAACATGTAGAAGAATCAGAAGCATATTCTTATTTGTTTATCTTATGGCCCATATGAACAACAAGATATTAATTTTTCATTTATCTTTTTGCTTATTGCTTCCATATTTCTAACCTATTATTTTTCTTTTTTTTTTTTTTTGTACAGTATCATATAAGAGTTTAACACTGAAACGGTGCATGGATTCCCATATTCCCATGCGCTGATTACCACTGGCTTCTTTAATTTTTCACTCATTTTCTTTGACTTATTAATAGCTTTTTCCAACCTGTGTCATTTTAAAGTGCATAAAATAGTCAAACTTCTCTGCACACATTTCCTAGGCTGTTCTCCTGGTTTAGACTAAGACCAGCCACATTCTGGTGGCAATGATATTTAACTTCAATTTCAAAGGCCTAAATTCAGGTATTTAAATAAAAGTTCTGAAAATCCTAACACAAAATTCCCACATTTATTTATTTTTAGTTTGTTATAATTCACGCTGAACTTTCCATATATGTTTTTGAATGTTTTACTTCTCTCCCTTACCACTTGATGTGTAAGTTGATACTACAAAAATGCATAGGTAAAGGCAGTTTTCTAAAGCCTGTGCAATGTGATGCTGGAAAGAGACGTGCAAAAGGGTAGAAATACCCTGAAAAATTTCTCTTATTCTGAACAGTTTGTGGTACCTTATTTTACTGACACTGGGGTGACTTTTTCCACCTTAGGTGTTTATGTCTTTTGCTTGTGAAAAGGAAGCCCTAGGAACAGTCACCAGGTGTTTGCTGGTTGATCAAGTACTGCAAGGGCAAGAGGACATAACCCTTCTCAGGAGGGACTGTCATCAGCAGTGAGGTGATCCCTTCCCAACCCAGTCTGGGCTCTGCCATCTCATAAGAGCCCGGCAGCAGCACGTGGCTCTTCTCAGCGACAGCAAGTGATGAGACTTCATAATGTGAAAAATTATCCCCTTAGATTTTTTTCCCCTGATGTAATGGGTGCTAAAATAGAAAGCTTTTTGTATCTGCATACCCTTAGGGAGTAGCTCTGTGCTGAAAGGAGGAGTCTGAAGAAAGTAAGTGCATTGTGGACTGGCTCTGCAGGGACAAATTTAAAACCTGTGACGTCTGGAGGCTGCAACAGTTGGACTGGGAAAGGAAAATAAGGTAGAAACGCCCAAAGCAAGGCTCTGATGTTCCTTTACATTTATATCCACAGCTAGCACCTCCTGCTCGGGCTGCAGCCAGCCCCAGGGTGTGCAGGGCAGTGCAGGAGTGCCAGGCCGGGGTGGGCAGCCAGCATAGCCTGGCTGTGGGAGTGTGTTACAGACCAAAGTATGAGGGCTTAACACACACACAGACCTGCTTTCTCTCAGCCTGGGCCTCACCTCTCCTTGCTCCTTCCTCTTGTCATGTTAAATACTAGTAGCAAGTAGCTTATGCTTAACAGTGAACAAGAGAGGGAAAAAAAAAAAAGGTAGAGGAGAATAAAGAAAAAGCACAGTCTCAACCCTCAAATAAGTGTATTGATATAGGTCAAGTGCATAGTCTTCTCTAGCTGGGTGTCCAGTTTAGGAGATGGCTTTGCCTCGCTCCTAATCTCCCAAAGAGAAAGAGAAGAGCAGTTCCAGTTGCCTGTTCTGACACATATTTCCAGTTTATGTGAATAATTTTGACCCAGAATCTAATTATCTACCTCCTCATCCACATAACAGGGGTAGGAACCATTTCCTCCTTCAAATTTGTTTACAATTAAAATGTTCTGTTAAAAAGGTGTATGGAAAAACCACCCTAAAGTGCTCGTATCTATCTTTGTACCAAGGACTTCAGTAGAAATGTAATACTGAAAAAAACCCTGTTCAGCTGCTGGAGGCAACCAAAGCTGACAGCATAGTTAATTTCTATCAGGTAAGTTTCTAAAAGGCTAAACAGGCATGCTTAGGAGCATTTGGCTTTTCTAGCACTGGGCAGACTGACTCTTAGATCATGCACAATCTCACTGCTCCTTGAATTCCTCTCTCTGCAAGGCTCACACCACAGGGTGTGACTGCAGTGAACACCTCCCAGGTCAGGCACAACCTGGAAGGTGCTTTTATCCACCTGTTGCATTGGAAGGTGCATATTTCAATCCTGACTGCCCTAAGGTGCCCTAGTGAGGCATCTTTGTTAGCTACAGGCATTGTATAGGGACTTCAGTTTACTGCTGTGAATTCTGCAGAATAACATTAGCAGTAAGTGAAGTGAAAAGTGAAACGTGAAAAGCTTTTTTAGGACTTGCTTATGACCATTTAGTGGATGAAGAGGCAAGTCAAAAATCTAGACATCCCACTTTAAGACTTGTTCTCATTTTTCTAGTGGCCAGAACTGGTTGTTGATTCATTTGATGTCAAACATAGTTATACAAACATAGAGATCTTCTAGTGTCTTTGTGCTGGTGAACAGCATAGATTATGAATGTTTTCTGCATATAATCTTCTTCACTGAATGTGTGCAGCTAATTGAATTTTCTTTCCTTAATTGATAAATGCAGACACTTGCTCAGGTTTCAGTAAAAATCTGCATGCTTTCAGACTTGGACACTTCCTCAAACACTTTTACTGTGCTCAGTGATTAACTGTGGTACAGAAAAATTGCTTGATGACTTAAAAATTGTAAACCTTACGAGGTGATTCTCTTCAATAAAACATGAGTAATATGGTCTAACTTTATGATTATAATCTTTTTTTGCCAAAGGGCAGTGCCAAAAATTCTTTGCAGACTTCTGATGATAAAAGATTTTAATAACAAATGCTCAGATCTAAGTTCTTATCTCAGAGTGAAATTGCTGAGTCTTCTAGCTCTAGATTAGTTACAGAATTTTACTAGTGTGACTGGAAAAAGAATCTTAGTATGAAATCCTATGGATGAAAAATAGGCCAAAATTTTAATGAAAATGAGGGAGGAAATACAAAAATATATTTTTTATTCCCACATATGTGAGTTGAAAGTTCACAGGATCTCCCTTTTGACTTCAATGGAGCCTGGAGCCTTACAGTTACCTTCAGTAGTAAGTCTTACTTTCTTCTGATTTTTTCATCAGAAGACTTGGAAACAGCTGTGTAATTAATCCTTTAAACTTTAGATCCTCTTAGGATGAGAAAAAAACTATGGGCAAATATGACCTTCTATTTATAATATAAATAGTTCTTCCTCCCGTCTCTGATCATCAGGAGCAGCTGGGTTTCTGTGCTGGTAAAGAACTCCTTCAGCTCAGTCAGTCCCACCAAAATCCTCCCTCAAAGTGTGTGTGTGTGTGTGTGTGTGTGTGTAACTACCTGTGATTAGGAAGGAAACGCTTTCTTACCTTAAATTACTTTTTCTGCCCTAGCAAGCCGAGCAAAAATGAATGTGTTAGAAGCTGTTGAAGACATGGACTGATCCAGAGACAAGGCACATTTATTTGACCCATGACCAGGTCCAGTCCCAGTGTGGAGCTATCACAGCTGTCCCCAGTGTTCATGAGAGCACTGCTGTTCCTATGCTCCTCAGCCCTTCTCCAGCTCCCTAAATCTGCATTTCCCTCTTTTACCTCAATGAATCCATGGCTGAAGTGGTTGTATGAAACCAGGAACTGTGGGTGCTGACACCTTGGAGGAGGAAACAAAATTATAATTATGTTGTCTCTTTTAGAATATTTTAGGACATTATGAAGATTGTGTTTTTCATTTCCTGATTACATCAGAATTAATAGGACTAATTGGAGGAATCATCCTTTGTAAGCACATTGGTAATATTTGCATGTATTTATCCATGTGTATCCATTTCCATGGAAGTCTGGTATGCAGAAAGCTGTTACTTTTAGATGAGTTTAGTATATTTGTCTGTATTACAGGTTCCTGCACTGGAAAATTGCTTCTGCTATAAACCCAGTTGCCTGTGCTTCCATCTGTGCTGACATCATGGGAAAGAAAGATAATTTCTTAGTCCAGCACAAGTGAAGAAAAAGGCAACTGCCTTCCAGGCAACTGCCTGGAACTGTTTTGCCAGTGCATTGACATTTCACCAATGCCCAAAGTGGGCCAGAAAGGACAGAGTTGTTTTTTTCAAGTGTGCCTACCATAGGAATCCTAAACCATTGTTTAATTAATCACCTAATCTAGAAGAAACTGAAAGGCTCCAAGGCTCAAACCTGGCTACCTCATTCCTCTAACTGCATTTATACTGGTGAATAAAATGTGCCAGGGCTCCAGAAGGATGATGGCCTTGTCCCTAAGCCTCCACCTTCCAAGGAGAGCAGCCCCCTCAAACTATCCTCTGGCACTTGCCCCTGCAGCACTGATGCTGTGTCCAGCTGTGGTTTGGGAGGCTGATCACAAATCTCAGCCAAAACCATTTCAAGCATCACACTAACAGAATAACAGAAGCAATACCAGTTTAACAGATTATGAACCAGTGTCAGGGACTTTTATCTGCACAGTTTAATTTATGAATTAAGACATTACTGCCTGTGCTCAGACCTGAAGTTCTGGGCCATCTATAATGAGGTCAAGAAAATACATGGGACACTAGGAGACAGAAGAGGATATAAACAAATAGTGAGGCCAAGCTAATAGTTAAATTAAAAAATGTAGAGGAGGACACTATTTGAAAATAGTTCTATAACATTCTGAATGACACTGATTTGACCCTATGAGCAAAGCAATTAAAATCAATGGATAGATGACTAAAATCAGATTATTAAAACCAGCACAATTAGTTACTCAAGATGTCTGAGATCCTTTTTTGTGTGAATGTGATTTTGATCTTCAATGAAACAATGGATTATAGTGCATTGTCTTCAAGATGAGAGACAATTTGACGGTGTAGTTCATTTGCTTATTTATTTCATGGCCATGAAAATCCAACAAAAACTGTGGATTTCTGTTTGGCAAGAGAGAAAGGGTAGATTGGTGGTGCTTCTCAGTAATATTTGTGTCTGTAGATATTCTGTGAGACATTGCCAATCTTTTGTTAAGTAAATCACGAGTATACATAACAGATCTGCTATCCCAGATTCAGTTCTAGGGGCAGGTATGTGCAGAGTTTTCCTTCTTGCTTTAGGAAAAAAAAAAGAAAAAAAAAAAAAAAACCTCTGCTGTATTGCCCACATGATGCCTTTTCAGTCATGGAAACGAACCATTCATTAGTGGGTCTCAAAAGCCTCCATGGTTTTCCCAGAGGGATGCTACTGAGATTCAGAGTTTGAAGCAGAAATTGCAGAACTGGTAAGGACACACTCTGGCTCTACCTCAGAAAAAATCCTGTGATCGAGCCTGGACAGACCAAACCTGCCATCCTTTCCAAAAATGATGTGTCTGGTCGACATGTGAAGGACCCCGCTGAAGAAACCCCTCAGAGAGAGAGCTCCACCCCTCTCTGCTCTGGGAGGTGTTCCACGGGGCTGGGGGCAGCAATCTGGCCCGGTGTTTTCAATAGTGAAGTTATGTGGGGAATGTGTTAGAGGTTTCATGTTTCAGTGTATGTTGTGGGTTGTGCGGCAATGAAGGGGTAGAATCCAGGCGGCTATTGATCCTAACTATGCTTTTCCAGATTTTGCTGTGTTTTAGCTTTTCTTTGATTGAAAGTGTTGTTTATACATATGTTGTAGTTTAAGGGAGCTCAACAAGTAATTTTCTTATCCTAACTTATTTCCTTTATGGTGTGTCAACAAAGAGAGCACTAGTACTAGAGATTTCAGGATTCTGTGCCCTGACGGATACCCCAAAACGGGAGGAAGAGAGGAAGGAGCCTTTTGGAGAGACATGTAACAGGCGTGCTCACACGTGCGCGTTATTTACCAGCACAAGCGTGCATCAGTCAGAGCCTGAGCAATTCGCTGTCCCGCAGCCTTTGAATTCCCTCCGTCCCTCTGTGACCATAGCCCAGCGCCGAGTGACCCGCCGGGGGCACAGCTCTCCCGCCCTGTGCGGGACAGTGTCCGCTCGGGGGAGGGCGGTGGGCGCGGGCCGAGCGGCGGC
>VYXF01002453.1:371508-490205 GCA_013397295.1 Polioptila caerulea
GTGAGTGCGGCGGCAGGGATCGGCGGGGCAGCGCGCCCTGCCCTGCGCCCCTCCAGTGTGCTCTCCTCCACCCTGCTTCTCCCGTGCCCGACTTGTGAACCACCGGCCGAGTGACGGGGCGGGCGGTGTCCCCGGGGGCTTGTAGTCACCACCACGGCAGTCCGGGACCTAGCCCGATCCCGCCGCGCATTCCCCGGGCAGTGGGAGCCGCCCCTGCTCGTCCCTCTCTTCTTCCTGGGAGATACAGCCCCAGATGTTCCTAGATGAAGAGTTTTATTTTTACTGAATTTAGGTAACATCCCCGCGCTTCTTGCCTGTCCCTCTTCCGGCGCCCTTCGGTAGCCGAACCCCGTGCTGCAGTGAGCCAGCAGCGCCGGGCAGAGGCTGCGACCGAGCGCTTGCTCGGCCGGAGAGGATGGGGAGCGGGCGGGAGGGGAGATGGCTTCGTTCCTGGGCTGGCAGCTGGCAGACGCGTCCTGGTTCCTCCGATCAGCGTGTCCACATCAGGCCGCCCCGCCTGGCAGGGACCTAGCTGCTTTTGCTGCTCGTTTTGCTCCCGCTGATACTGGCGGCAGCTTGCGGGCATGGAGCTGGCTTTTAACTTTTATTTGAGCAGCTGAGAAGTTGCCTTTAAAAACTCGAGTGTAAAATTATTGTAGACTTTGAGAACGATGGCGAAAGGACAGGAAATGTTTGGTAGAACGGAATGACAGCTTGATAAGCAGAGGCCGGGGCAGTGCTGCACTCTCCCCTCAGATGAGAGGGCATTGCCCAGAGACCGACACGATTTTTTCCTTAGGCAAAACAAACCATCCGAGAATTGCGGTGAGCTGGCGTCACTTGCTGTGATGGTACTAGTTGGTTTTTAATTCCTGCCTGGAAGCTCACTGTGCAGGCTCAGGTATTGCTGGTTGCAGCCGTGGTGAGAAATGTTTTAATGCTAAGAATGTTTCTTTCTACCTAAATCTACGTGAGCCCTTGGGAAGCAAAATCCTGGGTGGAAAAGGTCTGAGCAGTGAAACTCACCCTCGAAGCAATGTAGTGTGCTGGGCATCTGCCTGCTGCATGGAAAATGGGAAAGGGGACGTGGTTCACAGGACACCAGAATGCCTCAGAAGACAGGTCTCACAGGTCTTCGTGGCATTGAGTAACTCTGTTTGCAAACTTGAATAATTATTTTTTTATTAAAGTTTCCTCTGGTTGGGTAGTCCCTGAGGTTTAGGTTGCTGGATATGAGAGGTGTGCTCATAAGGTCATGTGGAGTGGGCCAGCGGTGACAGCTGGGGTGGTGTGTGCCAGGAGAGCGGTGGCTGGAGAAGGGAGGAGAGGTGTCGGGGCAGTGGCTGAGGTGCGGGGACCGGCGGGAGCATCGCTCCGCCCGGCAGCGCGGGGCGCCCGCCGCTCCCCAGCGCCGCCGGGAGGGGTCGCTGTGGGCGCTGCCGCCCCGGCCGGGAGGGAACAAAACAGGAGCTGGGGAGAGAACTGTCAGTACAGTAAAAATATCCGTAATTAAATTCAAATGTACCGCTCGGGCATAAAACACGTCACTGACACAGTTAACAGAATGTGGGTTTCAGCGTAAAATAAGGTAACTTGCTCTGCTAAAGCCTCCAATTTTCAGTTTTTAAAAAATTTTAAATATTTACCTGGTCCACTGAAGTAAAAGATGTTTCTTTTCTCATTTTTAACTTTTAATCCGTTTATGCTTCTCAGTGTTTGCTTTATATTTTAAGCCTTTTTTCAGAATAAAACCCATATTATTACAGAGGTTGTTCTGGGTTCTTTCTTTTTGGAGAGAAAAAGGTTGGGATAAAGAGCTGTTTTTCATTTTCTGTGTGTTCTCTGAAAGTTGCTTTAAAATGTGTACTGGTATGACTTTGGGTTCTGAAATTATAATGTTGTGTATTTTAATCTGTATGTTTAATGTTTGAAATGTTAACAGGTATAGGGATTTTATGTTTAAAGACACTTCCAGACACTGACTTTTTGGAGTGGTGCCAAGCATTCCTCACACCAAAACCCTGTCCTTTTTCCTGTTCAGCTGAAGATAACTGGAGATAATCAGGTGTTACCTGCTAACTTTTCAGTGAATCGTGACTTCTCCTTTGTTTTGTTTTGTTTTTTTCCAATGCCAAGTCTTTTCAGCCTAGTTTGCCTTCAAACCTTATCTTATATATTCTCCAGCTAAAAATCTCATGTGCAATAATGTTTTAATTTCATAACTGCTTCTTAAGACTGTATTCTTTAACAATATATAATCTCTTGCTTCTTAGGGAGGAGAACGCAAACCATTAATGATCATGCTACACCGAGAAAATGATACTTTGGGATTCAATATTATAGGAGGACGACCCAATCAGGTAATGAGAAAAGTAACTGTAGGTGATTTTGTCCCTATCTACTTTTCCTTTATACACTGTTAATTAAGAGTAACTTTTGATGACAGTAAGTATAGAATCTGTTCTTCAGATAGAAGAACTGTTTATTATCAGGTATGACTGGAGCCATTGTTTGGAAGATGTTATCTCATGAGAATTGTGTTATTCTCATTTTTTGAGTGGGTGTTCATGGTGTTTTTGCTTTAAAACTAGGCTGGATTACACTCGGTCTCCATGCGAGTAAAATGCATTCATGCAAACTGTTCAATGGAAATCTCTGGGACTACTTGTAAAAGTCATTGTTGCAGGATTAAGCCTTTGGAATTTTGTGAAACAGTTTGCCTTTTTTTTTTTTTTTTCATTTACAGGAGAGAAAATTTGCTTCTGTAGCTCAGATAGTTTAAGCACATGTCCTGTTCTCACATGCCTGCTTTCAATTATTCTTTATGAACTGAAACACTTTTCACCAATGCTATATCTTAATCTCATCAGTCTAGGTTTAGAAAGTTCTCTGCAAACCATAGAATATGCATAAGGATCACTAGCCCCCACTTAGAATATACACATGAATATGCTGGCTTCTTTTTCTTTTTTTTTTCTTCATCTTTCCAAAGCATTAATCAGGACTGTCATTGCATGTGAAGGGTAAAGAAACCTGTTAAACTGGAAAATTAATAGTTGATTAAAAAGGGTTGGTAATAATTATATACTGATCAGGTTCTTGTTAAGTGGGAGAATTGTAGCCTTCTAGTTTTGTTGAGGAGGGGAGTAGGACCCTGTATATTAGTTTGGTAATCTTCTGCTCTGAAGCTATATTTAATGGTGCCAAAGAGTCTGTGCTGCAGAGTTACTGTTCCCTGTGGGTAAATATGAAGACCAGCAGTTATCAGATGTTGGGGCTGTAAATCCAAAGCAAGAGTTTCTTAGATTTTTCTAGTGGAAGGATGAGACAACAGATGGCTACAAGTTAAAATACACATGCCATGATAATAATAATATCTGGAGTATAGCAGTAACAAAACTCAGACAATCTTTGGATTGCATTGTAATGTCTCTTACATCTCTAGAACTGCAGGGAAAAGGGAGCATATGTTCAGTTTTCTTGGGATGGCAACTGAGCTTCTTTAAAGGACTTAGGTGCTGACAGTACCTACTGCAAAAGTGACATGTACCACAATTTGTACTGAATTTTTGTATTTGAAATTTTGTAATTTTAAGGAGTCAATGATAAATATATGAAGGTTTGAAGGTGTGTTGAGAAAACTGTTGAATACAGAAAAGGAAATTAATTTGTATTAGCACTCATATTTGGAGACAAATTGGTGAGGCTGTGAGGCAGGGATGGGTATCAGGTGTTTTTGAGTCTTTGAAGTTTGGAAAATGCTTTGTGTTTTGTTCTTATTTTGACAAATGTGGCTACCACAGACATTTGATTGGCATTTCCTAGGTATCAGTGTGAGACTCAGTGTATCTGGAGCTGAGGATAGAACAGGAAAAAATATTTGAGTTGAATCAAGTATTGAAAACACAAACTTCTGTTCAAAGGCTTAAATAGTGGAACAGAAATTGTTAAAAAGACAAGAAGAGTTCATGAAGGTGCTCTGTACGTTCAGGCTGTCCAGGGAAAAAGTGCCCTCAGTTGAAACATCAGCTCTTGCAGCAGAAGAGCAGAACAGTGGTGTCTCTATGTGAATCATGTGCTTGGGGATGCTTCATCATATGTTTTTGTATTTTATAAGCACAATGCAGCTTTTTTGCATTGGAAAGCAGGTGACTCTTGGTGACTTGGGTAATGTACATACATACTTTCTGCTGGCTGTGTTTATTTTCAGTCCATAATAGGCATCCCCAATGTTTACCTTCTACCTGAAGGTAGGAGGAGGAGAGGAAAGGAGCAACTCATCCTAGGATCATTAATTTTGTCAGAAAGGAACTTGCTTCTCATAAGTGTGTTTCTGAGAGTTGATTCATTATTCTGAGGGAGCAAGGCTGCTTTGATGGGCCCCAGCTCTGTCTGGCTGGGAGGACTGGCTGTTTCCCCTGAGGACACCATGTCAAAGCCAGGCTGGAGGGAAGGGTGCTGCAGGCAGGGTTGCTGCACAGCCCTGGGCTGTGTGACATGGTGCTGGAGCTCAGTATGCCTTGTGCAATGTTTTTCTGTCAGGAGTGGTGGGTCCCAGCACATACAGCTGGTGGGGACCACAAGCCAGACTGAAATACCCTTTTTTTAACAGGTCATACCTTGCTTTTGAAAAAGCCAATGAGAGTTCTGATGGAAAGAAATACAGTTTTATGTGGCTGAAGGTGCTATAATTTTTGGTTTTTTCAGATAGAAACCAAACCATGTCCCTCTTATATTTTCACTAATGGCCATTATGCTTCTTTTATCAGCGTTTCATTTCTCACTGCTTAGACGGGAAGTCAGTGGAAGTCTCTTTGTTCATAATTTCAAAATATTGCTAGAACTGTTACTGTGTTTCCCTTTTGCTTCTTACCTGACATATATGAGTCTCTGTGAAAAAGGGGAAAAAAGGAGTTTATGAAAATGTAGTCTGCCTAATATTGTGTTGAACAAATATTTATTGGCCTTAAATCTACCTGGGCCAAGTCTCCATAGGACTGTTGCCCCATTGTGTAAAGTATGTTTTACATATGCCTTTTAAGTTTTCTTAATAGAAAAAATTATAAAGCATTTTCCCCATGAGTATGTAAGACCTAGACTAGAAACCTGTGCACATATGAACTTTGCTGTTGGTCAGGGATTCACCAGTCTCAGAAGGAAAATAAGCATCATATAAACTGCAATCAAAAACATAAATCAGCTGGAAAAAGATTCCTTCAGTTATTGCTAGCTAGGTTGTTATTTGTATAACACTTAAACCCCTGTAAATAGGCAGTGTCTGCTTGACATTAGTTCTTCAGTAATAATTATTTAAAACTACTTTTAACTATCATGTGATGAAATAAATTAATTCCAGCATGTACAACATCATCAGTTATATTGTTGCAGCTGTGATAGATAATTTGTCTGTTTTAAATTTGACCTTATGTGAGTTGTACTTAGTGCTGCATAGAGATCAACTGGAGATGGATTCTCTTTTTGTCCATAGCTTGTCTGTATGGATTTCATAGTTGAGCAAGTTCTCAATCTCCCATGTGAATAGGATTTATGAGGTTAACCAGTTCCAACCAAATCCTCTCACTGTTACGTGCCAGCTAGCCACTAGTCACTTTGTTCCTTGGAGCTTTTTTTTTAAATGCAGTAAGGCAGTTTGCCAGCAGTAGTACTGCAGGAGCCCTTTTCCTTCTGAGAGGAGCCCTTGTGCATCCATTTTTATGAGTGTCTTCCACTGTGCATTTGTGTGCTAGTCACTGGCTGCTGTGAAGTCTGAGGTTTGCTCCAAGTATTTTAGCTGGGATCAGATTACTGTTGCACACTGTGTCTCATTTAGACTAAAATAACCGGAAGTAAATGGATAATCTTATAAAAATTTCTGGAATAGTTCATTAATTCTGTCTTTTTGATTAATAACTACTTTGTGTTAAGAAAGTTAAAAAAAATCCCAAGGAGCTTAATTCTTAGCTAGAAAAATGAGCTGCATATTTCAGGTGGATTTACATTTTTCATTGCTGCTGATTATAGTACCATCTCAGTTTTGTACTAATGTGGCCCTTTTTGCAACTTCCCTATTGCCTGGTACAGAACAATCAAGAGGAATCTGCTGAGGGAATTTATGTGTCAAAGATTTTGGAAAATGGACCTGCAGACAAAGCAGAAGGCCTGCAAATTCATGACAGGATTATTGAGGTAAGAAAGAACACTAATGGATTAGTCTGTCATATTATCAGATGAATAAAGGATTTGATGGTTTTCGCCCTAAGTATGTTGTAATTTTCCTCTTTTGCTGTGTCTGAACATGATTCTTGTGCACTTAACTGCTTGAACATTTCTTAGAATTAAAGACACAAGATGGATTTTTCCAACAAGTAGTAAATTTACTGGTATTGGGATTAAGCTGATCTTTGTGAAGCAAGGGTCTCAACACTTAAATGGCAAGCAATAGAAGCATTTTGTGTTTCTTTTTGTTAAGCTAAGAAAGAAGATGGATGATTGAAAATCCACAGGTTTAGTGAAACTTATTTTCTTCTGTATAGGGACTATTGCTTTTGTAACTTTGGACAAGGCAGGGAAGATGGCTTGGTAAGCACTGCTGTGAAACTTAAACAATTAGAGGAAGTATGATCAGAAGGAGATCATATATTGTTCTCACCTGGACCACTACAGCAATTTTATGGTCATGAAATACGCTAGCATAGATTTTTCAGTTTGTTCCTGCATTGTATGCAGTTTTTCCTCATAAAATAACTATAAATAGTAAAAGAAGTCAGTAAGTCAGTTGGAAGAATAGGTTGGTATCTAGCCTACATGTGTACCTGTAAGAAATCTCAGAGGAGCAGTTTCCAGCAGTGACTGAAACAGGCTCCTTAGGGTGCTGCCAAGAGGGCGTTTCCTGTCACAGCTCTGACACAACTCGCAGTGACAGCACATACTGCTAGCTGCTGGCTTTGTTTAGGCCACGTCACTCCAGCTTTGCAAGTTTGGGGGAGGCTTAGAAGAATGGTGTGAACTTGCCAGTGGGATGGGTGTTTGAACAAAGACACATGAAACAAGTGAATTGGAAGACCAATGCAGAATTCTGCTGCTGGTTTCTTGTGTTATATCCCTGTTAAGGACTAAAAGCTTAAGCTAAGAGTGTTTAAATGCTGGCATTGCTCTTAACATTAGGAGCCTAGAGCAGTGTGTGAAATCAAAAGAATATATATTTTTTTTGAAAGGATAAAACTTATGCTCTTAGCTGGCAGATAGATGCATCTTTAGGAGACACCAAGCGGACTGAGCAGAACTGAACTTGCACAATACCTCTTATTTCCCTAAGGTATACAAAAGCTTTCACATCCAAATTTTTTTTTTTAGAACAGCAGTGTTACACTGTAAAGATTTATTTTCTTCTGACATTACTATTTAACTTGCCACATTGTGTTTTAGAATTTTTTCACAGACTGACCAGCTATGTAGTTTCATGTATTTGCTAAACACTTCCTGCTTTAATTTAATGTGCTTTTATAGTTCCCTTGTTTTTTTAAGACAAAATGAAGTGTTTTTGGAAGAAGGAAGAATAAAGTCACAAACCAGCATTCATTAAATGTGAGGTCATATCTCAAAATGTCATCATAATTGATGTTTAATTTTTACTTGTTGAAAAATTCTGGCTGCATAAAATCATACTGAAACAGATTTCAATTTTGTGTGACATTAAAAATCCAGTCTAGCATAAGTATTCCTACAGCCCTGAATGAAGCACCATATTAATATTCAACAGCTCTGTATGTAACTTTTGTATTCAGGCAAGAATTTTAAAATATTTTGAGTTAGGCTAAAATTTCTAGTATGTGTTTCAGTGTTTCAAAATTTATTAGACCAAAATAAAAAGAGGAGGAGAAAAGAAGTAGTTATTCCTCCATGCTAGATACAGGAAGCAGCTGGAGTCAGAACATTGAGTTTTTCATTGCCCATGCATAGCTATCAATGTCTTCTTGCAGTGGGATGCCCTGCCAGCTCTGATGTGGTTTATTGTAAAAGATCATTCTGAAAGCATTTACTGTGAGGAAATAATCAGGGTGCTGTAACTATTTAAAAAATGTTGGCAGATATATGGAATATGAGTTTTGGTGAAAAGTTGATAGGAATTGGGACTTGTTATTGTTTGCTTTTCACTTTCTGGTGATCTGATCTAATGGGTGATATTTTATTGGACCATTCTTTAATAATCAAGAGCAGAAGGAGCTGATGTTATTTGAAGAAGCTTTAATAGCTTAAGTCATTTGTTTGGCAATGGGATACCCAGGGTGTTTCTAGCAGTGTGTATCTAATGGGATAACGAACAGAACTACCACATTAAATAAAAAAAATCTGTTCTCAAGGCATATTGCTAAATAAAGAAGGTAATTTGTTTCAGTGGTTTATCACATGTATAACAAAAATTAACTGCACATGGCTGACTATGGTGAGTTGTGCACATTTCAGATGACCATCTTGTGGGCAACCTAGTGCAGCAAATGAATTTCACAGTCCTGTGGCACTGGCAGATGGAATTGAGAGCCAAGACTGGCAGACAGAAGTAGAGTTGCCTTTTATTTTATATGTATCATTATCTATGCAGCAACATTGCCAAATAATTAAGGTATTTGGAAGAATGCCGAGGGAAGGAATCAGATTTCTTTCTTGAGGTATTTATTCTCAGTGTAAAAGTGCCATACAAAGATTTGGAGTTGCTGGAAGTTTTTGAGATCAATGTGCCCAGGCCATAGACCCTCTGACACTTTCATTTTAAGAAGGTTGGTGTTTATTTGGGCTTTACTCTCAGGGGGACATCTTTAGTGCATGAGGACCTGAAAGCTGAAACAGATGCCTGTATGCTGGCAGGGTGGCAGTGCTTGAGAGTGACAGGGTGACAGCCCCAGATCCCCTGTGTCAAGGGACTGCAGCTTTTCATGGGGGACAGTTACAGGACCCTGTTGCTGATTGTTTTCACTGTTCTGCTGAAGAACAGGTTTCAGGCACAACATTACCCCCTTTATTGAAGGTTAATGCCTCTGTGAAAAAATTACTTGTTTATGCAGTGTAAAGCTGACCTGGGACAGTGATGTGGACAAGCAACACTTTGTTTTATATATATATATATATATATATTTTCATGAATCCTATTACAAGCCCCAAATGATCATTATTTATTTATCAAGAATAAACCCTTATGAATTACTTCTATGTAGCAGATTCCTGCTGATGTCATGGTCTTCTAATGCTTTCAGAAGTTTTTATCCAAAAATCTATCTCCCTAAAATTGACACCGCATCATGCTTTCAAGGAGTACAACTGTTCACATTCTGTATAAAACTAGATGCAGCATTGATATCTGTGATTCCCAACATGAAACCCTTGGATATGAGCAGTGGTATAAAGCTACCAGAGCTCTAACTTTTGGATCTCTTTATTCTTCCTTTCCACCCTGCCTCTGAATCCTGTCAAGGAGACAAGCAGCAAGCAGTGCATAGGGCTGTTCATTAGTCTGTGCTAATTCCAAGAATTCTGTTTGCTTTTAGGATAGGAGAAAATTATATTAATAAAGTATGTTTAGAATAGGTCATAGTTATATAGCTCAGCGTTATTTTTCCTCCCCACACTGCATGCTAATCATTCCTACTGAGTAAATCCATTGCTCATCTCTGTTCATGCTTGATTACCTCCTCAAGGCAGCATAAAACAGCCATGATCCTTAGCAATGTTACTGATACACAGAAGTGTTTCACTTGCTGCTTTTTTTAATCCATACTTATAGTTCTGAGCAGTTAATGCTGAAAGCAGCTCTTTCCATATGGAGGAAAACTTGTATCTCAATTTGCAATCCGTTCAGCTTCACCTAAGTATGGCACCACATTGGCCAGATCTCCAAGCACTTAATGCCTAGTTACCAAGCTCTTCAGAACTAGTTCTTTGAGTTGTCATTTTCGTTTTTATGATATCAATTTTACAGAAATTGGTATGTTGTGTCCTCTCTTTTTAAGCCCGACTTTAGAATTAAAAACAACTCTGTGATTGTTTTTCTCACATCATCTTTCATTCTGTAAGTCACAGTGTTGTCTTGCAGAATGCTCTTGAATCACTTCAGTGTTGTACAGAAAATACACGTTCAGGACAGAATTTGCAATCCAGATAGAATTTCTGATAATTTGGGGTTTTTTCCTTAAAAAGAACATTATTTCATCAACTTGAGGAAAAAAGAGCAACTGTTAATTAACATTGCCACAGTAGGTTTGCTAAATAATAAAACAGCAATGAAAAACTTTGTATGCAAATAAAAAGGGCTAGGTTGAACTCTAAAATATTCATATGTGGAACTGTAAGCACATCATCAGCTCAAGTATTTTTCTGTTCCTTGCACTGCAAGGAAAAAACTTATATTCTTTAACTCTCAAGTGAAATGAGAATATTGGCCCTTCTGCATTTTCTTCAGTTGATTCTCATAAATTAAGCAGGCATGATGAAGAAGAAGGGAAAGGAAAACCTTTTTAGTCTGGGATCTTTAAGTCTGAAAAATAAGACAGAGGCATTTATATATCATGGATGTGTATTTTTTTCATGCAGCTTGAGCTCTGTAAGTGGATGATAAATAAGGCTTTATCCTGTATTCCATGTTTCCCTTTGTTCTTTCCAGTTTTTTGGAGAGTATTCGCACAATGGCTTTGAAGCACATGTCAGCAAAGCCAGTTTCAATAAAGATGAAGTCTTAAGGCTTATCCTGGCAGAAGAAACTTACATCTGCTAAGTGCCTACACAGAGACTTTTTTAACTATTGCCAGACTGCTGACTGTGCTGTGTGTCAGTCTTGTGATGTTTTATCTTCTGCATGTTTCTGTCATTACACTCACTATGTTGCTCAAGCAAAATCTTTGATACTAGTCATGTTTATTTGGCTAAGAATCTCCAGTGTCAGATTATGTCTGTAGAAATAGTGAGTCTTAAAATGTCTTGCTGGGATCAGAGCCAGAAGATTTGTGATGACTTTGAAACAAAGCTGCACAAGATGTGGCCCATAAGATCTGTGTGTAAGCTATGAAATCTCAATATAGCTAATTTTAGTGTGGTAGCTTTCAGTGCATCTAAATATGCCTTAGCTATATTAAGTTCTCTTAAATCTGTAACAAATTCATAATATTGTATTGGCACCTGCAATTGTTAGATAACTCCTAATTAGTGTGAAAGATCCCTGGCATCATAAATTACTGTAACCTTAGGCTTGGGAGTGTCTGTAGAATCTTTTGATCTCTCCCTCACCTGTTGAGATAGAGGATTTTGGACACCTGAAATCTTTCATCTGTCTGAATAAATTTTTAAAGTCAGGTGTGACCAAGTCTGTGTAACTACTGTTGAATTGGAGCTTCTGCCTCCACTGACTTTTTTACTTAACAGAAAGCCTTAGAGGGCTTCTCCAAAAAGCAAGACATCTGAGTTGTGGTCTCTGCCTGAAAAGGATTGAATTTACCTCTCCAGGTAATTGCTCTTGTTACTGAGGCAGAGACTCCCATGTGTTAGACCAGTATCCACTCATCCTCCTCAAACTGAGCTTGGTTCCAGCAGGTGTTTAAAAAGTCAGGATTATCCAGTGGTAATCTGGTGTGAAATAAATACTAGTTTTTAATCTGACATATAAACTGAGACCTTGCTGTGGGTGCAGCTTTTGAGAGGCCCAAGCCTGTAGGAGGGTTTTCCATCTGTATTTGTTTGGTCTTGTGCTCACAGAGAAACCAGGCCCATGTGCAAGTATAATGCTGCATTGCTTTTGTGAAAATATGTATCCTCACAGTGCTTTTATCTAAAAAATGATGGAAGTGCCAAATGTAGTTGGAATATGACCACCAGATGAACTCTCCAACTTTATTTGCAGAATTGGTATATTTGACAGATAAGACAGTGTTGTCCTTTTCAGTAAGTCTCTTCAGATTGTGACCCATTGGTCTTGGTCCTTACTAGGAAGGTGCTCCTAGTAAACAAAGAAAAATGATGCTGTGATATGGCATGAGGCAGATGGTGCAGAAGTAACTGTTTGAGAGTATTTCTGAAATGTGACCCAGCATGAAAGAAGTCAAGAGAGTATGTGAAGTGGAAGTGGTGAAAATCATCTTCTACCCTGTTTTTTATGCTACTTCTACCATGCTGGGTTTTTATTTAGGCAACTTAGGTTAGGCATGATCAAAGAAGCTTCAGGATCTTGCATGCAGATGAATGTGCATAACCCCTGCTCTCCCATGGGATATTTCTATTTTGCTCTGACTGTGGGGGATCTCTACAACAGATGGATCACTGTAGGAGCAGAAGAGAAAAAGTGAAGTAGAATGTGCAAGAAAAAAGAAAGATGGGAAACTTTACAGTTAAAGAGTACAAAGCACTAACCTCAAGTTTCCACAGGAGTACTTTCTAGTGCTTGCTCATAAATAGGAAGTGTGGAAGAAATGGAGGGCATGTAGGAATAGGGGTAACTGAATTGTCAGATTAGATAATCTCTACATGCTGTCATGAACTCTGATGGGTAAATGAGGGGGAACAGAACTGGAGCAGAACTATGATAGCTGTACTGGGTCTGCAGAGTTAGGCAGTTGCTAAATTGGCAACTCAGAGGTGCTGTTAGGTAGGAAATATTTTTGTTAACCTGTGGAAGAGTTGACTAACGTAAGAAACCTGCAAGATCCCATAAATGGTGTTGCTACCATGGGCTGCAGATCCCTTGGCATCATGTGAAGGCCTGCTCACACCCATCTCCTTCAGAAAGTGTCTGATTTCACCCCTGAGGTATAATGTGTCAGAAATTTGGCAAGTTGAAGCTTAGCATCTTCCTAGATGCCCTGTTTGAGCTTGACTTTGCTGCATGCCATCTTTCTCTTCCTTCCCATGAGTATTTTTGGGGTTTTTTTAAAACTTTCAGGTAAAACTTGCAAAACAGCAAGACTTCAGCATCCTTCCACATTGCCCAGCAGCTAGAGCAATGCAGTTTCATATGTAGCTGAGGTAGTAGGTTTAGAGGAAATTTTTGTTCATGTGAGGTGTTCATTAAACACTTTCAGGAATGCATTAAAAAACTTGTCTAACATGCTAACATATGCTGTTACTTTCATCCCCTTCCCAGGAAGAGAAGGGCATATGTAGAGGAGTGTTTTGTTTAGGAATTTTCCAAATAATTGCATACACGCATATTTACATGTCGGTGTCTATTTATGTTAGGGAAGACAAGATCATAGAAAGGTACCTTTATTGCTGGAGATGCAAGGTTGTGTGTGAAAACCCTTCTGTTGGATCTTTGCCCTGGGAATGATTTTGGGCAGCCCTGAAGAAAATGCTTTCTCATCCATTGATAAGCCAAATCTCTGTGACAATTGGGCTATAGGTGATCTTGGTCCGAGTCTGTCTTACAGATATGGTGGACCTGGTGGTTGCTGTGGAGTTAGGTACCCTAAGCTGGTGAACTTTGGAAATCTAAGAGCAGGAAAGGCATTCCCCAACGACTTTCCTTAGCCTCGTCAACTACATAGAGAGTAGAAAAGTCAGAAGCTTCAGAGAGGACTTTAGGATGTATTAGGGAGAGCTAAACCTTTGAGGCTCAAGACTAGTGGGAATAAGTGATGGTATGGTAGCCTTCAGAGTTTGTTGCTTAGAACTGAAGGATGTGCAAGGGAGCCCTATCTCTCACAGCACATGCTGCTGGCACCCCAGAAGCTATTGGCATTTTCAGAAAGTGAAAAGAGCCTTCTTCTGCCTTTCATGAATGTTGCTCTTTATTGTGGTTGAGACAACTTCACAGTTAGAGGAGCTGACAGCTTACATGTGTTGTGCGAATGCAGTGTTTTATCTTCTTAAGTCACTGTACTGATTGTTGCAATCCCAAGGATATGTGCTCCAAAAGCTTTGATCTCTTCCTTTTCTTAATCAGCTAGTTCTATTTTTAAGGAGTAGGTAATCATTGTTGTCTGTACTTGGAGGTTGAATGAAAAATGCCTTTAGTGTCTGCCAGTGGTGAAATGCTCTAACTGAAGTAATTATTCGAGGCTTCACTTAAAGAAATTAATGACACAGTTTTTAAGAAGCTGTGAAATTCAGCCGTGTGTTGAATGGGAGAATGCTCCTCCTTGGAATTTTTAAATAGGAGTAGTAAGAAATATGTACAGCACTGTGCTTTCCAAATGCTTTGAAAATAAGAGTGATAATGTTAAAAAAAATATAAATTGATAACCTCTCTCCAAAATGAAATATTCTGCAGCATTTAAAACTATATTAATTTTCAAATTTGCAAGAGCAGATGTGGTCACTTCAAACCACCAACAAAGATTATACTTAGTAAAATCAAATATACTAAGCAAAATACATTTGTTACTAATACACACGTTTGGGTAAATATATGTCTTGTTTGGAATTGCAAATGTAATGTAATTTTACAACTTTGTATGTAGACCAAACTCGATTGAATCACAGCTGCTACAGGAAAGGAGTGCAGAATGACTCAACACTGTTTCTCAATTCAAATGATTTGGGAAGTAATTTTCTTTATGAAATATTGTTGACAAAATAAGTCATGGCTGCTATGTTTATTTACATAGAAAGTTTATGCATGTTATTTACAGGGTATGTTTTACATATTTTTTCTTTGAGGAGAATATTTGTCTTTCAAGTAGCAAGACTGGGAAATAGGAAATGGGAGAAATGACAGGAAAAAAAAATTCACAACTGTTGACATCCTGCTGCTTTCTACTTGGTTTTTAAGTATGGAAACCTTATTTGAAGATCACTGTATTCCAAACACTTATTAAATAGTTTAACAACTTTAAAATTGGATAAATTAAGATTCTCTGTGTCTAGAAGAGGTCACCTAAGGTGGGAGAAGTTCTGAAATGGGTTGATAGAGAATACCAGGTTTTTTCCCTTTATCTGTCTTTCCCTCCCTATTTGGAGCATCCAAAGTTTGAGAGACCTAGAGGCTCAGAACTTGCCCATCTGTTTCCAAGTACAGTCTCTCAATCTTGCATTTGTTTCTTTAACCATGCTGATCAAGAGGGTAAATATCTGAAGTCCTTCCAGCAGCTTGTGGGAAGAAGGCATGCTATTTTAAATGGAAGGGATTTGCTGTCTTGACTGAATTAAAACATCTGGATCCCTACACTTCTCTGTTACAGTCTGATTGATTTAGGCTGGTCTTTGGCACATGGCAAATATAGAGCCACATGGTCTTCATGCTGTCAGCAAGATTTTTGAGTGCATACCTCTGCCTGCCCCCCAGCTTTCTCTGGTAGCTGCTACTGTGACCTAAAAGATAAATGTTCCTGGAGCTTTCTGGCTGTTGTGTCCTTCTTGAGCAGATAAGTTGCATTTTTTTGAGGGGTGTGATGTCCAGCATTTGGACAAGAAAGCTGAATCCTTTACTTCCCCCTCAGTGCTCAGAGCCCTGATCCAAATCAGATGCCTTGTGCTAGTGCCACATTTGTAGCAGCACTGTCTACCTTACACTTTAACTCTAATTTGCACTTCCATTGCATGTTGTTTTTTTTAAATTTCTCCATAAAATCTCGAAGTGCTTGACAACAACCAGTTTTTAGTATGCTCTGAGTGTGTGACTGAGAAGTTTTTAAACAGAAATTTTCTTCCTAATAACCAAGAGAATGGTGTTAAAGCATAATGCTCTTGCTAGCAGACCTTTTATTTTTTTTTCTTTCAGTGGTAGGCGGAGTAAGTATGATATTTATGAAAAACATAGGGATTCTTCTGTGTTTCCAAATACTTGAAATACCTTTTTTTTCTTTTTTAAGAGATCTTTTTAATGATTTCTCCATTTTTCCTTTTTATCTAAGAATACAGCAAGGAGAGTCTGAGTACCAGGAAGAATATTTCTATTTTTTTTTTCAATATAAAAAGAAACTGGAAGAAGGAAAAATTGTTCGTATAATAATTTTTTTTAAGAACTCTTACTACTGCTGGAATTTCTTCTTAAATAAATGTAGACCACTGTGTTCAACCTTCTTTTCTACGTCACTTAAGTAATGTGCCCTTGTACTAAGAGTGTGCATTTTTATGTATTTTTTGTTTCCTCCCTGCTATGAGACAGTGGAAATCTAAAGGATCACTGTTCATCACTGAGCCCAGAGGTTGTATCTTCTAATTTGCAGTAACCATGGACAATATTTTAAAGATCAAAGAACACAACGACATTTCAGAATACCTTTCAGAGAGTGAACTGTTCAGACAGTACTGTCAATATTTTAGCAGAGCTATTTAAGAACAAAGTTTTAATCCAATTCCTTAAACTTGTGTCTTCTGTTGATCAGTACATTACAGCCATTCTGCTGAGGCCATCAACAAGTGATTCAGGGAGTTTTAGTAGAAAATGATGAACTGTATGGGCATTATTAACTTCTTGTATTGCGTTTGTCTCTCTTTTTATGTACTTTAAAACCAAAAAATAACCACTCCTGCTTTCTTAATCAGAGCTGCTACTTAGAGTATAAGTATCCTGTCCTCTCAAAGAACTTGTTGTCTATTTGGCTTTGAGTCATAGAAGATCAGCTCTGTCAGGAAAAGCCTGAACTTCATACTCCGATTGCTAAGTTATTCCTTTGATTCAGCCACTTAAAAATGAAATGAGACTTTAGAGTCTAATGGACTAGATAAAGAATTTTGTAGTAGACTGCTACAAAACAGTGGAGTCCAATTATAAATTGCAAGCACCATCATTGGTGCTGCTTTTTCCAATTTCAAATGAGTTGTTTTCCCCAAATTCATGTATTATGCATTTTACCAATAAATGATTGGCCAAACCATGATGAATCCATGTTACTAAGTAGGAGAACAATTATAAGTGATGTTCACCAGACTGTGCCAAGCCATCTGCCTGATGTTTATTGAGTGCTGATCATGTGTTCAACAGGATAACAAAGCTCAGCAAAAAGCCCAATGAACCAATCTAAAATTAGAACCTAGAGCACACAGGACACTTGAGATGAGATTCATACTGCCTATGGATAAATATCTTAACATTTTCTCATTCTCCAAGTATTGGAGATGAATTAGGCATGTATTCTTTTTTGCAAAGGTGATCAGTTCAACCTGAAATATTTCACTTAGTGATGTCTGAGTTAGGATGAGATTCAGCTGAAGCAAGTGTTAGTAGTACATCTTACACTCTTTGGAATTTTTACACGAACCAACATGTTTTTAGTGCTTTTGAGGTTAGAATGTTAGGATAAACAAACAAAAAAAAAATCTCTCTACAAAACTTTGTAAAGAATTCTTCACTATTTAAAGCCAGAACAAACCTTACTGAATCTTGTGTCGTTCCAGAATGAATAAAATTTAAGAAGAAATAATATAATTTGGTTTATTCTTCTTTGTTTATTATGTGTCACATGAGTCTGATAATCCAATCTTCTAGAATTGCATATTTCATTAATTAAATGGAAGCTCATAGTATGTAAACTGCCAATGTAAGTACAAAGAGAAAAATCCAGGTACAAAACTGGGCTTAGAATCCACCTTCTCTGGTCAATAGTCCTAATGACTCAATGTTACGTTTTTCATTAAACTAACCATGCAAAATAGGCATACAACAACAAGATCAAACCTTATTCCATGTTTCAGATATTTCAATTGCTAAATTTTGAACGTTGTTACTCAAAATCTGGCAGGAATTAGTATGAAAAAAGATGCAACTTGAAATGCTCCAGTAAACCCTCCCTTTTTAGGGACTAGCTTTGAAATCACTTAGCATATGGTTTCACATTGTATCCAGTCTTGTTAGTCTCTGCATCTTTATGACTGGAATAAAGTAAATCCAAGGGTTGGATGGCAGTCTGTGTCCCCTAAGGGCGTGGTGTATTCCTGGTTTAGCTGGCTCTGCTGCAGCAGAAGAATGAACCCCTGCATGGGCTGAGAGCATGTGCTGGACCTCAGCTTTGACTGGTCTCTGTGCCTTTTTAGAAATCAGCAAACTCATATGCTGGCAATTTGTGGAGGAGCCTGAGTAGGTGTTTGTGGAACCTTGGTGATGGGTTTTAGCAATGGATGTTTGAAATGGTTCAGGGCATGAGCCATCGAAAGCAGCAGAGCAATGCTTGGTTTTTCAGCAGTCTTCAGAGAGGTGGAGTTTGTTCAAAGAAAGAGACCATGTAAAGATTAAAAGACTGGTGATAAAAATTATTGCTAAAAGTAAGAAATTTTTATCTGCACTTTTGTTGCTTTTGGGTTTAGTGTTTTGTATGGAGATCTAAATCACAAAAGGGAAGGAATGCAGCATCTTTTACCAAACTAAGATAGTCGTAAAATTTGGAAGGGCTTTTGAGCGATTGGTGTTTTTATTAAAACTGGTATAGAAAGATTTATTATGTATTTTTATGTAAAATAAGTTTATCTGAGTTTTTTTGCTTTTTTTTTTTTTGTTTTTATTGGTTTGTTAAGTGTGTTTTGGGGGTTTTTGGGTTTGTTTTGTTTTGTTTTGCGTTTTTTTAGACCGGGACTGAGAAATTAGGAAGTATGGGGATTGCTTCCTGCAAAATAACATTTCCTTTTCTTAGTCATCTTCATTGATTTGTGTATCCAGAGTTTATTCTGGAGTCTCATGGTTGAGTGTTTCCACTCAATTTCAACAAGCATATTTGAGCATTGAATGAGCATATCAGGTTTTAGGATACACACATGTGAGATGCATTGATTCGGAGGATGCTTCTTTAGGGAGGCATTAAAAACTACATTTGGAAGGAGATGTTGGCTGTAGAAGTACCTTGGAACATTTGGAGGCTACAGAGAAAACAGGGAATGCTTGGCAGCAAAAGCACAAACACCAGTGTAAACTGTAATAATGAAATAACAATCTAAAAATTGAGCCAGACTAAAAGAAAATTACAAACGTTTAATGTTCAGTATTAATTTTTTATAATACTTTTTATTGGAAGAGCTTGTAGCATTTTATTTGATACGGTTAAGATATTAATGGGCTAGGATGTCAGACACAAGGGGATAATATAAAAAGAACAGCTGAAGTTTTATTTATTAAACAGACTTTTCCAGTCTGATTTTTTTTTCTTTACATGGTTTTTCAGCTGTGCACCCGATATTATTTAGCTTTCCCTTGGAACAGTTTTCCAACTTCAGCTTTTATATGACTGTAAAACTGTGCTTTTGGGATGAGACTTAAAATTTGTGACCTGCACCTTTCTGTGTTCAGAAGGCAACTGCTGTTGTTTTTCAAACTACTGTTTTACATGTGAGGATTTGGAAGTGTTGAAGATCCAAAAGGCACTGTGAGTAACAAACTAAAATAGAATAGACTGTGTTCAGTTGGAAGAGACCTAATGCAATCGTCTAGTCCACCTGCCTGACCAATTCAGTGCTGAACAAAACCTAAAGCATGAGAGTCTCTTTCTCAAAGTCTAAAATTGTAATCACTTTAAAGGGTTTCTTTTTTTTTTTCAAATGCCAGTGTTTACATGAATACTGCCATACAAATTTCAGTCTGCAACCAAAGCACTGTTAAATATATTTGCAGTATGAAAGATCATCACGGGGGAGTGGATGAATGGTGACTGCCTTTTCCTCCCTTCTGTGCCATGCAGTTCAGAGCAAAGCATAAGGAGTGGTGGGGACCAAAACAGACTGACTTAAATGCATTTACTCATTACTTCCTCCAGCAACACTTCAAGAAGCTGTGAAGTTTTTTAAACTGTTTTGTAGAATTCTGGTAAATCGAAATTTCATGTCTTATTGCTCTAAAATGAGATAGAAATGCAGTGATTAGGACTTTTCTTTTTGTGGATAACAAAGAAAGTGCTTGTGTACTCCTGAGGTTACAGGTCTGTGTTGTCTTTTGAAAAGTTTTCTGGAGATTCTGTGTGTATTTTGGTGTTGGGGACTTGCACAGAGAAGCAAATAGCAGTGAAATCATCTGCAAGTGTGTACCTTGAGGGGAATCAGACAAACTTTAACATTTATTTAAAATATTTCTATTGCTGTATCCATAATGGCATGTAAATATACAACAAATGGATGTTTATATGTATGTGTGTATATGTAGTTTTCCAAAATCACCTGAGAGCTGAGGAAGTTCAGTCTTGCATAAATCTTTGCATATACTTTTAAAGTTTAGTAAAAAAACTGTTTTTCACATAATGCTCAGACCACTGCATGTTAATGGCAATTATTTGAACTGAAAAAAATAGTGACACTTTTATTGTACTTCTGTTTATTTCCTGGAGACTAACTCTATTTTTCTTCTTCTCTGCTCATGCATCTTGCATCTTATGTTCTTGGTGCAGAAGCCTTCAGCTCTGAGTCAGGGACCACAATCATCTGAAAGAAACCATTCTTATCTGTTCTTATTTTTTTATGCACTTGTTTGCTGCTGTTTGATAAGGCTGTTAGAGAAGGTATTAAAAGTCAAGGGCCAGATGGCTGAAGCCATGAGCCGCTCTCAGTAAGGTCAGTAAGAAGAGGAAGGTGGTCAGGCTCCTGTGTGAAGAGTGGGGCACGAGATGCTGGGAGAGATTGTGGCAGCAGCAATTGGAGAAGAGTTGAGCACTCTCCAGAGTTAAGCAGCTTTATGTAGTTAATTAATGAGTTTAATTCTTGTCATCTCCTTATCTTCTGTGATCTTAATTGCTTGGCAAAGACTTTGTTTTACTGTTTCAGGGTTTTCAATGCTGTCAGGGTTTTGCATTGAGAACCTGACATTCACTGAAGTTTAACCTTATTGTTTTCTCCCTTTTTACATAAATAAAGTTAAAGCACAAGTGAAAAGGCTTCAAAACATTAGTTTCTTATATTTGAGTTGCACNGTAAAGTCAAAGCACAAGTGAAAAGGCTTTCAAAACATTGCCACGTGGAGATGTCTTTAGTAGTTTCTTATATTTGAGTTGCACTGTTAGTATAGAGGCAGATTGAAGAGCAGCTGGTGGAGTCTGTTTGATGTAAACCTTTTCGGAGATGATTCCTCTGAAGGAAACTGAATTGATTGGGATCTGGGCCCAAGCAGTTGGAGCTGAAAGGCTGGATCAATGGATAATAAATAACACTGTGGAGCAGAGCCATGGATACTCCCCATTGATTAGTTGGGTATTAGTGACTCTGTCCACGGAACACTTTTTTGAAAGTAGACACACTCCTTGCTATACCTGAACAGATGCATTGAGAAACAAAGGACATGAGGAAGATGAGAACTGTTGCAGGATTTGCCTCCTTTTTCTTTAGTGCTGTGTTACACACTCCTGCTTAAAGAACAGTATACTGGGTGCTCAGAAGCTACTGCTTATGCAAATATTTGTAGTAGTGGTGAAGGGATTCTATAAAACTGTCCTTGGCTGGTTGAAGACTTCAAAATTTGAATGATTATTGCACAAGTTGACTTATGGTAAAATGCTAAGTGGCTACAGTGGTATATTTCATTAATTCTGTTTCCTCACTTTGAATGATTAAATACTCTTTTATTGATGAACAAATTAGCCCTTTCAGTAGGAGGCATTTAGACTATTAATAATTTTATTAGCATCAAGAAACTCCAAAGGAAACATTGCTGCAGATATTTCTGTTTAATTTTCTATAAATAAAACTTGTAAGCCTATTTTTATTGTAGAAGTTTTGTTGAATAAGAAACTTCTTTTAAAAATTAAAAGTAACAAGTACCTCCTCCTTCACAAAATCAGTGTGTATAATTTATTGAATGCATGTATTTGTATTCACACATGCAAGCTGTATCATGTACCTTAGTCTTTATACCTGATTTCGATGTAGACCACCACATTTAATGGGAAGTTGGCCAAGGTAGTGTTGTTTCACACTAGATGCTGAGTGCTGCCAGTGACTGACCTGCAAGAGCTGCCTGTAGGTCTGAGATGGAGCTGCTGCAGTGGAAGCTGCTATGGTTCTCTGTGACAGCACCCATTGCCATCAGCAGCACTGCCATTAGAGTCAATCTGTACTTGCTCTCAAGGGACTTGTATGGAGAGACAAAATCAAAATGTACAGATCCTTGGTTTTATATACAGCAGATTTGATATGTAAGCAGATTTGAGACTGATAAAAGGCTGTAAAAATAGAGAAGCTTGGTTAATGCACAAAGCAATATTATTTGGATTGTAGTGAATAGTATCCTCTGATTTCATGTGCTGTGCTGAAGCTGTGATAACCAAAAGATGATGGCTCTTTCCTCTGGCCTCCCATGCTTAGGTGTGGAGTATAGCTCACCTGCTAAATCTACTCTTGCAAGTGTTGAAACTGCTCTGGAGGCAGTGCTATAACTTATGCCTTCCTATGACTCTGCTACTGATTAATTATTGCTGATCTTCGTGTCTAATCAGAGCCTTCACTCCATGTGTTTTGTCATTAAAGAGTTCAGGGCATTTTCAGAAGCAAGATCTACAGGCTATGGTGCATAATGCTAATTCAACAAGATTGTGACTTCCTCATAATGCAAACATGCCTTGCTACCTCCTCTTTTTTGATTTACTTTATTCAATAATGTTAGCTGCTTGTAATGTTTAATTAGTTTAATTAGTGTTGTTGATACTGTCAGGAAGTTTCCTTGTGTTGACGCAGACAATTTCTAATCCAACTGTTTAATATTGGCTCATGGTTGATTGCAAATATGAAAATATTGTAAATGTTTGGGAAATCCAGATAATAAAACTTGATAATATTTTTAATGCTTAATCAAGCTGAGTATTTTCATTTACATATATTTCCTGAAAAACCAGCACTGATTGAGAAAGACCAGGATTAGTTTCAGATCCTGGGAGTCCTTTGAAAATTAGGAGACAATTGACTTCTCTGAGAGTGGACATCCAAAAAACGGGGAGACAAAGGTATGCTGTTGGGTCATTCAGTGAATCAGATTTACCTATTGATAAGAAATATGTTAATTAAGGTGTTTTAATAAAAAGGACATGGAGAGCAAGGTGAGAGAACTTGTGCTGGTGAGTCAAGAGCTCCTGCTCCATCAGCCTGCCATGTCAGAGCCCACAGCTGGGTTTTCAGGGCCAGTACCTGCAGTGTCTAACCTGCATGGTTTGCCTGCAGTTAGTCCACATTTACAGGCTGCTGTGCAGCCTACAGGAGTCCCACTGCTGGGCTGATCCACTGCTCCTGGCAGGGGCTGTCAGCTGCGGGCAGTGTGCCATTGACCCGATCTTTAAATAGCTCCCATTTTGTGTAGGAGGCCCTGGAGTGCTCCCCTCCAGGGCTGTGCAGTCGGCTGCTGCCTGCTGCCCTTGGCCTTGCCTGCTTCTCATGAGCCAGGAACCCCCTTCTCAAAGCCCATTCTGTGCCCAGCCTGTGCTGTGCTTGGGATTGCCCTGACCCAGGACCTTGCACTTGGCCTTGTGGAACTTTATGAGTTTTGCACAGACCCAGCCCTCAGGCCTGTGAAGGTCCCTCTGGTGTCACCCCTTCCCTCCAGCATGCTGGGCACCTCACACAGCTCGGTGTTGTCAGCACACCTGAGTGAGGGGCACTCCATGGCAGTGTCTGTGTCACCAAGGGCATTTATCAGTACTGCTCCCAGTACAGACACTTGAGGGTGTGTATTCATTCACGATATGTTACGTATACACAGAATATGTTATAAAACATGTGTGTATATAAATATATATATGTTAACATTTCTGGATTGTGTCATGTAAAATCACAGTGAAAACTATGCAACGTAAAACCTGTTATTGCTTATGGGTTAAATTCTGGCCTGTAAATGAACAAGAGTCTTAACATTGATTGTAGCTACTCTGAGACTTCACTCTGTGCCTGTTTGTTGATATACCTGTAATCTTACTTGTGTACAGCTTTAGAGACCAGGTAAGTGAAATTACACAATTAGGACATGAACAATCTCAGTGTTAACAATTTCCACAGGATTTATTTTTTCAAAATCAAGTTGCCAGGCATCATTACAAATGATCTGGTAATTACACACTACCTTAAAAAAGATTAATTTTAGGAAAGATTGATCGCTTTGTTCCCTTTAGAAGATTTATAATGAAGTAAAAATTTCTAATCACAGGCAAGCATATATATCTGTTCCTTCCATTTGGAAATAGCAATATCTATTTCTCCTGTTTATTGAGAGACTGAAAGTGTTGCAGACTTTCTTCAGTTTTTGTTCAAAGTAAATGTTTCTTTAACTTGTACCTTTTCATCTTGGTCTGGTTATCCAAAATTTGAACTGAATATTATTATATTAATGAAGATTTCTGGAAGTTCAAAAAAACCCCACAAAGAAACCAAACCACCTCTTCAAAAATTGAATCTGAATACATTGTATTTTCACAGTCATTTCCAAGAAAGTAATCAGAAAAGAGCTGCTATATTTAAAATAAATAAACCTAGAAAATAATAATGCATAGGAAAAGCTCTTCAGGTCTTTTAAAGATCAGAATGAAAAATAGATGAAATTGTTAATGTGATTTTACCAATTTCACTTGTTATTTTTTACAAGCTTCCACCTATTGTGATTAAGCTGGACCTCTTTATATTACCTGTTATAGTGAGAGAAAAGATTTTTATTAATTTAGTTGAAAAACAAGATGATCTCAACCTATTGTGTGTAGGTACCATTCAGAACATATTTGTTGACTTTTATAATTGCAACTTAATGAAATGATTTATATTCTTGTGAACTATTCAGAAGGCTATTAATGGCACTTTTGTCTTGTAAAATGAGCCAAAAATCATATGCCTGAAATTTGTTTTCCTTTTTTCATTAGTGTCATGAGAATAGCCCATAGCCTGGACTGAAGCAATAATAACAGCATGGAGCCAGACAGAGTGAATTCTGTGTTTGAGAGTAACATGAAAGGTTATTATCCACCCTTTCCTTAATCTGCCTCTACCAGGGAGGAAAGAGAGTTTTCAAGCTTTCTTCTCTCTCTGGAACAGTGGCAGCCAGTCGTTGTGACCTTGCCATTTACTTTTCATAATAATGGTCTGGCAATACATTAAGGAAATTCATAGTTTGATGAATTTGCTTTTGGGTTAAGTTTAATTAACTGCACCACATTGATGGGTCAAAATTTTGACTACATGCTTTTAAAATAAACATTTTGAAAACCTAAGATAACAAAAAAAGTCAGAGTGGCATTATCTGTTTGTTTGGGGGTTTTTTTGTTTTTGTTTTTTTTTTCTGATAATGCAACAAGAGAAATATGCTGAGTTTTTACAAGAAGTGACATCTTGTACTGTCTGCACTTAGGAATGTGATTTAAGTTCCTAATTAAAATGAAAAAATGGGTTGGTTTTTTATTTCCTGAAATACCTTTTGTTGCATCCAAACACACATACAAACTGCCTTTACCTGTCACATGGGAGTTTCCATTTCACGACTTACAAGTAAGGATAACCTCTTGTAGTCAGCAGGGGAGCCTAAAAACTTTGCTTCTTTTGTAGTGTTTCTCTGTCTCAAGTGAAAATAAATACTGTTTCACAGTGCATCAACTGAGCCTTTGGAGCAGTTGGTGATATACTTCAGACTAAATTAATTGCAATTGGAGTTGATATCTCAGCATTATCTTATATTGGAATGCACAGAGGATCTAAAGACATACTAAAAATACTACTTAGAAATTAATTTTCTTGAGGACAGAAAAACAATACCCCACAAAACTAACTCTTAGCAATTTCCAGACCTTTATATTTAAATTTATAGATGTGACCATAGCCAGGCTGAAAGAAGAGTGTGGACTTCTTTTTATGTCAGTAGTGGTTGAATCTGTGTTTTGACATGCAAAATTTATTTTGTAGTGAACATCTGTATTTTGAGGAGAAACATTCTAGCCCTGTAGTAAGAAATATGAAATGTTTCCCAGTAATCCTTCAGTTGAAAGAAGCAGGGGGACTGAGTTTTGGTAAAGAAAACCTGAGGAGAGTTTGAATTTTGTTCTGCTATGTATGGAATATCAAGCATTACCTGTGAAGTTACAGCTGGAATTTTCTGTGCCTGGATTTGCAAATCAGATCTCTGATTTTTCCATGTCACTGTCTATTTCCTGTTTTTCACCTATAGCATTCCTTGAGAAAGGAAACTGCTGTGAGGACCCCTGCCTGGTCTGAGACCTTGACACTTGGTTATGAATAGACAGAAAATGCTTTACAATTCTCTGTTTATAGAATCTACTTGTGTTGGAGATAGCAGCAGTATTTTTTCTGTTCTTTTACTTTGCCTTTGAGCAGTGAGTTTAGAGGAGCGTTATTCTGGTAGCCTAAAAAGATACATTTTCTTTAACTCAGTGTTAAACTAATGCTGCTAGGGAGGAAGAAACAGTCTTGGAAATTGCCTTTTATAAATAAAACCTAAACAAGTCATAAATATTAGGACTAGTCACAATCAGATCCATGTTCTCATTTTGTCAGCACAGTATTCTTCTAATTCATGTTTTGTCTGCATTTTAGCCTGTTGTGCCCGATGATTCTTTTACCCCACACTACGTTACTGTGTGGAGCCACTTAATCTTTTGTGTGAAGACTTTGAAGTTCTATACCAAATTGTAAAACTTTGTCTTACAATCACCAAAGACCTTGTCTACAATATAGCCAAAATTTCATTCCAGCATTTTCAAAATCTCCATAATAAGTTCCTTACTATGTTTAATTTCACTTGATATAAATGAAAAAGAAATCAACAGAATAATAGAGTAAAACACCCTCAAAGGCTATGGACTCCACTGTGAGCCCCTTCCCAGTGGAAGCTGGGAGAGCTAACTGGAGAAGGAATGTGTTTGCTGTAGTCTGACTTTTTCCCTTGCTCTGGATACTGCTCAGCTGCAGAACGGACTTGCTCTTGACAGTCCTTTGGTTTCAGTCAGCACACGACTTATGGGAGGATTTTGTGTTTGCTGGGGTTTTGGTCAAGTCACACTCATTAGCAGTCAAAGCTGCTGCCCAGGGTGTATCTGCATCAGAGCCCAACATCCTCCTGTGGCAGCTGGGCTTCCTGCCCCATCTCTGCCTCGACTGTGTGATCACAGTCAAACCCAAATATCTGTTTTCCTTTTGTAAACCTACGATAACCTTGAAAAAATCCATGTTTTCTGTAGGCCACTCTTTCCGATGCCAATGACTTACATTTTCCTAGTTAACCCCACGTGATGTCTACATGGATGTTTGTTTGCTTTTTTGTTTTAAGTCAGCTAAAAAAATACAAAAGCATTTTCTCTGTTGAGGTGTTACTGAAAGTATTAAAATGATTTTGTGTTTTTTCCTAATCTGTCATGTTTGATAATACTTCTTTTTAAGGCTTACTGATTAACATATTTTCTTCTGAGGGTTTTGTTTTTTATTTTTTTCTGGATGAAGTTCCTGGTTTTTGTATGTGTTTTGTGTTATCTTTTAGTAGAGTCCATAGTCTATTTCAGATAAACCAGGCACAGTGACTTTCTTCTGTTAAGAAGGCTACACTCAAATTATACTTCACATTTTTCTGAGCCAAATGTGCCAAAATTATTTAATACATAATTGCTCTTTAGCTTACTCCTAAAATCTTGACTGCAGATACTGGTATTAAAGTAGATGTAAAGGAATTTTGTCTGATGATAACTGAGGATGTAGAGCAGTGGCAAAGATCTCTTATATATAACACCTGTTGAGTTTGGAAGCTATCTTTGAAAGAGCCCTAAGGGCCCTCATTCTATGTCTGCTGACTTCAGCACAGTTATTAAGGCTGGTGTTTCACTGATACCGTTGGCAAAACTTATAGAAGAAGGAAAAAAGCCAAAGGGACTGCCATCCTGCAGCACTAGCCACTTTGTAGTATGCACTGGGAAAGTTTGAGAAGGCACAAGCAATGCATAACCAATCTCCTGTTGGCTTACTTATGGGGAGTGATAGCAAAAGAGCAGCAGCATTGATTAATGATGAGGCTGATGTTGCTTTGTGTCTTGGGCAGGAGTATAACTTGTCATTAAATAAAAAAATCCTGGGAAACAGTTTATGCCCTCAGATTCACTGGAAATGTTTCTTTCTGCTTCAAAACCCCTAGGTGTTTATGATGCATTATTCTCACAGTTCATGGTTTAAAATGATACATACACACTTTAGTGAAATGTGAGTATCAGGATCTGAATGGATGTCTGTATTACAGAGCTAAGAGCATTTGTGTCTGTACTGGGACATCCAAGCTGTTATGTCACTTAATGTATGAAAAGTTAGACTGATGGGAAAGTGCATAGAGAGTAGAAACACTAAAATATCATTAAGAAGAGACAGACAAGTGGAGAGTTTTACAGACACATATCCTAACTCACCAGACTTCTGTGGTAAACATTTATTAGAGAGAATTGCCTTCTGAAGGCCTTCAGAGTGGCTCAGCAGCCAAACACATTATCAGATTTATGATCTTTCCTAAAGTTAGAAAAAACCATATATTTCCATCTTTTAAACAATAATTAATAAGAGTCTACAGAAGTTAAAGCCTTCTTTGACTTTCTTTTTCTACAATAACATTTGTAATTATAGGTTTTTAAAAAGTAGGAGAGAATGCTTACTATTTGCAACTCTCATGATGACAAATATAATTCTCCTTCTATGTCTACTGAAACTCAGGTTAAGATCTGCTTGCCTTTAGCTTGGAAAGGACCAGTTAATTCTTTTTTAAAAAAAAGACCTCTTGAAAATCTCGATTGATTCAGGGCTCTAGTTTGCAGTTCATGGAATCTGCTGAAATCAGAGATGATTATTTAACCCTATGACAGATGGAGCCAGGATGTCTGTATCATCAAAGAGAGGAAAAATGAAATGTGAGTGAGCAGAGAAGTCAGTAAATATGAGAGTAATTGGAGTGGGCATGCAGAGGGGGTAAGGAAGGATACATTGCTGACACTTTTTTTAGCCATCAGCTTTGAAGCCAGCTACTGGTCTGTGTAAGTGACCCCTACAGCCTAAGCTGAAGGAGGTTAGAGGGTTAGATAAATACCCTGTCCTGTATAAACCTTTCAGGAACACCTATCCAGAGCATTTTTAACAATGACAAGACACTTGTGCTTCTTGCAGAAAATGAACAAAATGATCTGAATTTGTCTTTTCCAATTTGACCTTGGTAGTAAGCTGGAGTCTTTTAATATACTTTGAGGGTTTCCTCCAGCTTCTGTTAGTAAGTACACTCATCTGGTTAGGAAAAAAAAAAAAAAAGAGTCTTGATTAAATGTATAATTAAATTCTGTATCTTTGAAATGCTGAATGTTGTTCATTATTGGAAACATGAGGCAGTTAAGACTGCTATGGACTGGACTCAGGCAGAGTTTATAACAGATTATAACATCTTTTTAACTATTGGAGATGGCACTTAAAACTAATTACCTGGTCTTCAATAATCCCACTACAAACCTGTTCCATAGCCTTGTTGGTATGGTAGTCATAGATGGTCTACCAGTCTCCAAAGTGATTTTATAGCCATTATTGTCAGTATGAGCCTTTTAGCTTAATTGATTCCTTCCTGTCTTTCTACAGTTTGTTACTACAAAGTCATTTTTAACACTCAGAGCTTTTCTTGATGTTGGTACATCAAAAAAAGCAGGTTCTTCTGTTTTTCTTGCAAAATTTAGAATTGAGTCCTTGTCTAGGCAAGAAAGTTGAGCTAAGATATAAAGCATAATGTTGAACTAGAGCAGGAATTAGGACAATGAGTGAGAGGTACTGGGAACTGCCTTCTGGATAGTAAAGGCTCTTGTATCATCTATTCAACCTCCCTCCTTTCTGGTGTTTGGAGTAGACAGATTCTGTGTCTTTCCATTACATGGATGTCAGTACCTGTCTGTGAAACCTCACAGTGGAGTGTTTCCACCGTGATAATGCTGTGGAACTCAACAACCTCCCACATGAAGTCCTCAGTTAGACTTCATGAAAAAGATTAGTGTAGTAAATCTAAAAATCACTGCTGTTGGTTCCTGTGAAATACGTGATACCAGATGATAGACTTTGAAGTAGGGTGGTCTTCTATTTCTTTTTAAACATTAATTGAACCAGTTTTATGCATTATTTATTCTGAGGCAAGATGAGGGAAGGAAGTTGAAATCTCAAGTATCCAGGAGTTAAGGAATTGTCGGACTTTTAAATAATATGCATGATCATAGAGCATAATTTGGCCTTCAGTTACAGGACTACAGCTGTGAGATTTTGGAAAAAAGGGTTTGTGGTCTGTAGAGTTGAACAGATTATGCTAGATTTCAAATTGCTTTGAAAACAGAGAACTACTGAATTGAAGCAGTTTTTTTGTACTGCTTTGGGTTTTTTTAGTAGATGTTCTGTGTTCATCCCTTGGAATATGCTTCTAAGTTTGCACCATATCGTGAGATGGCATAACATACATATTGAGAAACATCTGAGGGACAGTATTTAACCAAATTACCAAAGCTATTTTTGTTGGTTCATACCTTGAGTTTCCAGTTTCTCTGTTTAAATTGTCTGCTTCTAGACATCCTCTTTAGGTTGTTGTGGAATTGGTTTAATGTTTCTTTGGAGAGCACAAGGAGTCTGGGAAAGACTGGTCTTGGGTGTAGTAGGTGTGGTATAGACCATCAGCAGGTGCCAGAGATCCTCCTGGAGCCGCGATTTAGAGTTTTCTGCTCCTTTTCCATTGCAGCAAGTTGGCTGAGTCACCTGCTGGTGTGTACAAGAGTTATGTGAATATAGATGGTTGTGTTTGTAAAGATGAATTGGGCAAATTGCCTAAAGAGATCTGGTAAAGGAAGAACATGTTTCTGGAAGCAGGTAGGAGGCCAGGCTACCTGGAACTACTTGTGAAGGAAAATGTTTTTTCCCCTCCCTATCCCAGCACATTAAAAACATGCAGTGACCATGTGCTGTCCCTGTTCACATCCTCTGTACCTCCCACTGTAAACATAGATTTAGGAAAATGGTTCCTTTCACAGGCCTCTGCCCTTCTGGTTTGAGGCTTAACAGGGCTTAGCCAACAGGCAGGTATCTGTCCTGCAGATGTCTTTCAGCTGCCTCTTTGCACTTGTTCGACTACTGCTATTTCAATTAGCAGAACATTGCCTAAAATCAGGGCTTCCATTAGAAGTTAAAATTGATTACTGTTTCAAGAGCTAGTCAATAAAAGAAGGAGCGAGAATCAACTAGAAGGCTTGGCTGAATCACAACTTTTACATAGATAGCTTTGCTCATGATGAGCTGAAAAAATAGTTCCCTTAAGGTATCACAGAAGGTAGAGCTTGAGGGGTTTATTTTTCTTTTCAACTGTAAGTCTTGGTCTTTAAAGTTAGCTTGAAAGAATGTGTTTATTTTTCTTGTAGAACTTTAAATCTTCTCTGCTGAACAAACATATTGAACTCAAGGCCACTTACATCATAAACTTCTTGAATTATCAGCAGAACAGCATGAAAGATCTCTGTTCCTGTCCTGATAACAGTGATAGATGTAAGAGACCCTAAAGAAAAGCCCATTATCTGTCTTCCTCTTTTTATCAAAGAAGCAGAGTGCTCCAGGTCAATTCTGGAAGTTAAAAAAAAAAAAAAAAGCAAAAAGCAATTAGGTATTCATTGCACGTGCTTGAAAAAATAATTTGCAATATTTTTTTCAAGAGAAAAATGCTCTTGAAAACCATGCTTAGAAACAGGACAAGTTGCAGTATATTATAGGTACTAGTTTTAGGGAGGGAACTGAAGTGGAATATAGGCTTTTTTCCTGGTTTTTTCTGTATGTCTGTATAATTATTTTGCAGAAAGATGTATTGCTGTGTAATCTTCCATGAATCATCATAGATTTATAAAGAGAGAATTAAATAAGTGAGAAGGTTTGACTGCCATAATGGCAGTGAAGGGAGGACCTGGCTGTTGAATTAATTGCCATTTGAATTGGAAGATTTATCAAGAAATATGTAATGTATTTTTTAAATTCAGTGTAATTTTGGGGGGTTTATAACCACAGTAACATTTTGCAAAAGGCTAGAAGTCCAGCCAGGTGATGCTTAAGCTAACAACATGTGTATAGCATGACAGCAGTAGCACTAGTGAACTCTTTTAATGAGTTTTCCATAAGCCACTTCTTGATTTTTTTGTGGTCATTGTAACTGCAGAATTTATTCCCAACATCCATTTTATTTCAAATAAGAATCTTTGAATTCTGATGAGTAAGTAGCAGCATCTTTTTTACCTCATCAGTGATACAATTTCACTCAGGGGGTTGAAAGGTCATAAAAGTAAAAACGATATTGAAACCAACCAAATAACGTATAACTGTGCTGAATCTCTGACAAAGCTAAAAATGCTTATAAAGGAAATGTACCCTTGAAGGGATTTGCCAAGATAATTTCTTTCTCTCTGTTAAATGGAATTTATCACAGAGAAACACCTTAAAAAAGAAAAAAAAGGTTTTTTTATGAAAATGAGATACGGTATCTGACATTCAGGGTTCAGGTGAAACCACAGCTTTTGAATTTAAAGAACTGGTAACTGACCTAGGGCTACACTGAAGGCAGGCATGCAAAGACATGCTTAAGTTTTAAGGTTTTGAATGGTATTTGAACTCTATAAACATTTCCCACCATCCAAGCTGGATACAACATCTGACTAGCTGCAATGGTGTAAAGTAAAACTAAAGATGGTCCAAATTAAATAATTCTGCTAATTCTAATTTTTCAATTTAACACACCATTTTTGCATCTTGACTGGGGAGACCAGCTGCTCTAAAGTGATACCTTGCAGTTGATGATACCAGAGGAAGGGCATGAATAGTCCCAGCATGAGTAACAAGTGATTTTTGAACCTTTTAGCTTGCTGTAATAGACAGTTCAGGCTTCTCTTCTACTGTTACTTGACAGATTTAATTCCCTATTTTAATGACAACCTTCTTCCCTCTTTACTTGCACCTGCCACAGTCCTCTTTTATGATAATGTTGAAGGTTTGGCTTCTGTTTTTAAATAGAGGAGCTTGAATGGAGGTACCCTGAGTTACAGGTAAAAACATCAATGTTGTTTTCTTCCTACAAGATGGTGTTTGAATTATTCTTTTCAGCATTGGAAGAGATCCCTTTGAGAGCCTGATGTGGACTAGAGCTGTGGATCTGCCCTCAAAGAACGAGAGGAGACTGTCTCCATATCCTGCAGTGTCTGAAGGTGCTTTGCCAGATGTACAGACAGTGTTGTTTTGCAGTCCTTATTGATACGTATTTACTTCACATTTGGTAGCTGTGAGGGGAGAAAACAACATTCTGGACTCATAAAGCTTCAAAAGTTTTAGCAGCCAAAAAAAGTCAGAAGAATTTAGATTTATGAAACCCTTTTACCTCTCCTGAAGCTCTGCCCTTTAACAAAGATTAATCTTTCATGGATCCTGGATATTACATTCATGTATCTTTAAGTCAGTTAGTGCTGCAGCTGCATCTGAAGAACTCTTTCTGAAAGTGAAATGAATTTTTTTTACCTTAGGTATATTATAGATGTCTGGCATTCTCATTTTCCAGAGTCTTGAAAGAACAGCTTCTGACACAAAATTTTTTTCCTGCCTAGAGCCTTCAATTTTTTAGGGTAGCTGAATCAGAACCCTTGTGCATATAATGGACTGGTAGTTATGCTGAGTAGGAGGTGCTCAGGAAGGGAGACCATAGTCCCTAGTGCAGAGGGCACCTTCACAGAGCTGCCATGAATCTGGGCAGCACATACGAACTGCAATTACAAGCAATAGACAAATCCCTTGGGCATTGTTGTGGCATTTACAATGTCACCGAAATGCACCATGAATAAATTGGGTGCAGGAGAAGGAGCTGGGGAGGGGAGCACACATTTCTCATTTCAAGGGAAGGGAAGGGGCATGGGTATGGATTATTTGACACAGAAGGAACCTGCTAATGAGGCGCTAAAATCTCCATGGGCTCTAGCCCGTCTTTCTGCTAGAAAATTCACGCCTGTGGCAATAATTTGAAGGATCCTGGGATCGTGTTTGGAAAGTGAGCTGCCTTTTCCTATTCTCTCATTTCTGACTGTATTTGTGTGCCCTGTGCCATAAGGGAGAGAGGGGGCTGAGATGTCCTGCCATGTCTTGGCTCTTTTCATAAATTTGCTTCATATTTGGATGTTTTCAAAGTGGTTTGCTGCTGTTGCAATTTTCTCGTAACTCAGCGGCTAATTTTTCTTCATCTGTGCTTATGTGGTAATCAGTTTCTTGATGCACCCATAGAAAAGGCTGAGTTCATATCTTTTGCAGTTGATTGACGACCCTTTTTTCCCCTCAGGAGTAATCCAGTTCTTTAATGAGTTGCCAGAGGATGTTTTAAGCACTTCTTATGCCAATTTCTAATAACACCATGTGTTCTTTACTTGCGACAGCAAGTAAGCTTATCTTAATTAGTCATGAAAAAGTTAGAAATGTCCTAGAAATTAATTCTTACTAATACTCATCCTGCCTCTCCACTTTATTGTAGCACTCTGAGTGTGCACGTTCAGCCTATTCAGCTATTGCGCAAGCTGCGAAAAGACACAGACTCTCAGAGTGTTGCACCATAATTATTATCAAAACCTGTCTAGGAATATGAGGGAGGTCTGTAGGATTGTAAACATGATGTTCATGAATTAGTGTTTGATTTTACTTTGTCAATATTAGCAATAATGATCTTTACAGCTCCTTATGCTGTTCCTATGTTGCCTGCATATTCATCCATGATGAAGATGAGAGGCAAACAAGAGATTTTGGTATCATCTGCACACATCTGCATCTCTGCTCCAACATGACCAATAAAGAAACATGAGTTGAAACACAGAATTTATCCATGCTCCTATTTGTCAGTATCATGCAGTCACAAATCTATCAGTTTATTTTAACTCCTGAAGTAGTGAGTTGAAAATGTTTTTGCAATTATTGAAAATAGCATGTAATCATATCTTTTCATTCATAGTTTATGTTGATTTTTTGGGGGTTCAAAAAAATTTCTTGCTCTTCAAGAAAGGAGGCCAATGTTGAAATCTTGGGCATGAAGTATAGCAGTTTCTAGTGAAGAGTTTCTGCTATGGTCAAAAGAACTTACTGGCAGCTTTTAGGTGCCACAGTGCAGAGAAATAATGATTTGGATCCAAAAAACATATTATAAAACTACTAGAGAGTGTAGAGGAATCCACGGAGTAAGCAGTGACATAGCACTTGTGTTTTTTTGGTGCTAAACCTGTCTGAAGGTTGGGGGTACATTTTTTTTCTGTTTACTCTGTAATAAAAATTCCTGATTTAGTTTTTCTTACTTACTCCTCTTAGGGATAGTTGCTAATATGTCCTGCAGCCTGCTTATTTTTCATCCCTGCTTTGAATTTTTCCATGCCATAAAAATTTCCAGGTGAAGACAGCAGCATATTGTCTCTCTACAGCCACAGAATATGCTTTCCAACTTCTGCCAGAAGTTGATATCCATGATTTGTTGTTAGTTCTGAAAATCAAGGGATTGAACAGTCTGCCGAAGTAGGAGCTTTAGCAGGACCATGACCCTGCCCTGCACCCACTTCTTATTTCTGTGATTTCTTTTAATACCTGTTGCTTCACTGTCTCTTCTAAAATGTCAGCACTGTAATGTTATTTTACGTAGTTTTCTGACCTCACACTGGAAAAATCTATTAATCTCCTGGTTATTATTATGCCCTGCCAGCTGCTAACTCACAGCAATTTAGGATATTGCTAAATCCTGCTGCTTTACACACCCTCTGACTCTTTTGTCTTGTTGTTGACCACTTCTAAAGGTGCTGGCTTCTTTCCCACTCCTCCCTGTTTGAGTGCCCTCCCATCTACAATCTTCCTTCCTATCCTACTTGCTAGTAGCATAGTTATATTTTGACTTTTTAAGAACTGTTGCTACTTTTACATCGTGAGTTAACATTTGAAAATCTGCAGAGCATCTATCATTCATGTAATATCTTTGTGTTGATTTTGCAATTAATTTTCTATTGTGGTATCCAGAAGCAGCTCCAACATGATGTGAATTCCATGGCAAGGTGCATGGAGAGTGTATCTGCCCATTTGCCAGCAAAGAGACTTTTTCTTTCTGTATTCATACAATATGTATGCAGTTTTTCAAAACCCACTAATTGAACACTTAAACTTTTACTGACTATTATATGAGAGGGATGAAAGAGTTACCCCAAGATGTGGACTAGGGAAGAGAAGTTCCTGGAGCTGTGGGAATGGTTTTTCTGTCTTGCCATCTTTATGGGCTGCAGTTTGACTGCATGTGCTGGTGAAATCCAGAGGGTGACCCCAGCTAGGATATGTCTGCTTATGGTACCCTCCTGGCACAAAAATATATTATCATATTTTTCCTTCTCTCTTCTGTTTTTAACTTGTAGATGCCAAACCAATGCCAATTGCTTTGGGCAAGGTACGATATTTTGTGTCAGAGGGGGATTCAAGAAAGGAAAGACTATATTGGCATTCAGTATGTCATCTGTGATGAAGAGCTCTGGTACATGCCTCTTGATCTGCAGCTGTGTTTCAGATGCCAGTGGCTGTGAGATGGGAGATATGGCAGGAGCACTTCGTCAGGATCTGGCCCTACCTCTTTCTACATGGTGTCTGTATGTTCTTTTTTATTATTCAGATAATTACATAAATGAAGCTGTGCAAGACATGGAGCAAGACATGGAGTCTCTTCTGCTCTTGCTTTCTGCCTCTTCTTTGTAGGGTTTTTTCAGGCTAGTCCTTTGATCTAGTACAGCTTGGATAGTTTAGAAAGAAATCCTCAAAAAAAATCTCTGATTTTTCTCAAGGCCTCTGTGACATTTCAGGTCATTTTATCTTTAACTAGTCCCCTGTCTTCTGAGGATTCTTCACCCACACCCATTATTGTCCATCATGTAGCACTAACCCTACTTCCTACCTGCCTTTGTTCTCATGCTGTCACAAACAACTTTTGAGGAAAAAACCCAAAGGATGCCTTAAACACTCTGATAATTTTATCTTGTTTTCTTCTAATAAGTTTCTCTCTTTTTTTTTTTTTCCGCTTTAAAGCCTTTTGCAATGATGAAGGTGATCGTGTGGAGTTCTCTACTCAACAGTGACCAGATTTTTTCCAAATCTTACTGAACGACTCAAATATTTTTTCCTAAGAACAATACTGCAATAAATCTCTTACTTCAGCACCTACCAGATGAAAATCTCATTGTACTTGAATGAAATAACAAAAGGTCCCTGCGTGATAGGTTGGTGTTTTTCTTCTGTCAGAGTCTGGAGACAGACAAACAGGATACAGGAGCAGTTAAGCTGTTGGCCTGCTCCTGAGAGTAAAGGCTGTCTGACAAGTTTAGTTCTTCCCCAGCAGCCTTCTAAGGAGCGTTGCTACTTCAAGCTGGGGACATGGAGGGGCCGCAGCTGCAAGCTGTGGCTGGAAATCATCTGGTTGAGTTGCGCATCTCCAAGCCAAAGCAACCTTTTCTCTACTGGCAAAGGTCCTCTGGTTGGCCTTCATGAGCCTTTTTGGCCAGGAAAAGGGGAGGGAGACAAACTGATGTGTTCTACAGCAGAGAATCCTCTACTTTTATGGGTCAGGCAGGCACCTTCAACCTTCATGTACTTGGAACACGTAAGGGTGTGTGTTGGGTTTTGTGTAACCTGGGTCACGTCATCTGGCAAGTAAACAGCTGATCTGAGCATTCAGGCCTTTTGCAACTCAGTCCTGTGCTGTAATTGCTGTTCATCACCATGCCTTTCATTACTGGCCAAATCTGTAGCTTAAATCCCTGTTGTAGTATTTCTGGCTCAATTTCAATAACTTCATGTTTCTCTGTGAATGTGAATCCATGGCCTTGTAGAGACTTTGAGGATCTTGCAACAGTCATCTTAAAGCCTAAAATGATTATCCTCAATGCTACAAGTAAATGTTTTTAATCATACATTGAGCAATGTGCCTGAGTCCTCCACATTCATGCCGAGTCCTATATGTGGTGTAATGTTGTTCCCCATAGTAACTCTAAGACAGTGGTGGCAAAAGCCCTTGGAAAACTGCAGGTTTGGGAACTTGACTTTTCCATCTTGTCCTCTCTCACACATACTAAGAGCACTGTAGCTTTTGCCTGGGTTTGTCTTGAAGAATTAAGACCTAGATGTTTTGTGATGTTACATTTTTTTCCTCATTGCTGAGATAATTCATAAGAGTAGATATGCAAATAAGAATTGTTCAGGAGTTAAGTAAGCCTTCCTAATGCTTTATTTAATAGAAATCGTTAAGGACTAGGGTCTATTTCAGGTGCAGCAAGACTTTGTGGGTTTACTTTTTTTTTAAAGAAAAGGGAATGTAATTGGAGTTTTGTTCACTGAAAATATAACTTCAACATGATTAACTCAGAGAGTTAATCTTACTGTAATTAAAATGTACTGTTGGGTTTGTTGTTTTTTCTTTTAATCCAAAGTAATTTTGTCATTAATAGCATTGACCTCTGGGTATGTACAGGTTAAATGAAGGAGAAAAGTACCATAATCCTTATTAGGAAACTAAGAAGTAAGGATGCATTAGAGGAAGAAACAGGAACTCTCGTCCTGGCAAAAACTTTCAGGGAAGGAGATTGTTTTGTAACCCCTGGCAGAAGGAAGACTGCAGCTCACAAGATTTTAGAGAGCTTGAACCATCTCTGGATATTTCAGCTGCACGAGCGGCTGGCATTTATCCATTTGCTAAAAGATTTTACAGATGTGAGCTAGGCAGACTGTTGTTTTAGGCAGCCAGGAAATGACCTGTATGGAACAGGCAGTTAAAGAAGAAAGATGTGAGTGAGCTACACTTCTCTGGGACAGCTGAGAGGCTGTAATTCTAAAAGTTAACCTTATCCTGTTAAACAGATCATCCCATCTCGGGTTAGTATATGATACTGCTGAATTCTTCCTAAATCCTTTGAAACTTGTCATCAGTGTAACTTTAAGCTGGATGAAATCTAAGAAAAGCTGGATGATGTTACAGCATTTTGATGAAATCTCTCTGCAAAGACAGAGATGCAGTACGTCTGCATGCATTGTAGTGTACTCAGGGTGTAGGGAAAGTTGCATTGTGATACTACTAGTCTATGACTAGGCTTGACACATTTTAACAAGCCCTGAAAATATTGTTCCATATGTATATATAAATGCATGGATGGAATGGGGGAAATCTAGCATTTTTTATAAATGGGTTAAATAGCCTTAATATTCAATATTAAATGAATCATTGCCACTTGAGACATTCTGTTTTGTTATTTTATTCTGTTAAGTACCGAGAGATGGTGAAGGTAGACTGTGTTAAGGAGAGCGATGTGCATTCTTTTGATGACTGAAATGAGCTATAGCACTTAATAAGCAATAATTGGCTAAAGATGGAAGAAAGCTTGAATTTTAACAGAAAGGCAAACCATAAACAGAGAAGAGGCCACCAAAGTACTGTGAGGAAGGTATGTGTCTATTCAGAGTTAAAAATTTTTGGGAAACATAGCATAAGTCATTAATATAATGTAACACTGTCCTCTGCAAGTTGTTTTGCATCTTGTCAGTGGTGAGCCTAACAAGAATTACATTCATTGGGTAATGGTCAGGAAGTGTTTATAACCCACAGTTTAAATAGAGGGGATGTTTTTTACTCATGTGTTTTCTGGCAAAGTTTTGAAACATTTGTTTTAAGTCATGTTAAATTAGAAGAGGTGTTTTGCTGCAGGCTTTTTGCTTTTTTGCATTCTCATCTCAGATGGTGAATTCTTTGATCACTTGATACCAGTAGAAATTCCCTGCTCCAGATGGTGAGATGAGAGGGTAGAATCTCATTGTCATATTTAGAATGCACCTCAGGGATATCTTATCTTCCTTAATCAATAGTTTGCTCATAAGAAAAACTGCTGTTCATGAGAGCCTCAAGGCCATAAACAGTTCTGTCACATGGAGTCCATAAAGCAGTGTCACTTGCATTAACTGACAGATGTGCTAAGTTTGGTGGTCTGACAATGTCTTCAGTGTGATGCTTTCATGCTCTGTCATGTTGCAGCATTTAAGCTGAACTAACTGTACAATTTTTGTATCATTTTTGTTTGACTTTTTTTATTACAGGAGAGAAATTAATGATCCAAGTTAAAATATAAAATTCCTGCTGAAAGTATTTCCAGAAGCACAGAATACTAATTTGCTAACAGGAAAGGCTAACTAAATTATTTCCTGCCAAGGAGGTAGCAAATTTTCTGCTTGATTCGTTAATCCAAGGTAAACAAAGTATGTGCTACTCTACCTGCACGAATTCAATGGATTTAGCAAATGTACCATCAAGAGTCAGTCGTGCTCTCTGTACCAGCTGTGTGGGTGCTCCCAGACTTCAGTGACTGCTTTTCTAGACAACCTCAAATGCTGCTTGCTCCTGCTGCAAGGCTTACCTTGGCTGAATTGTGTCTGTTTGATCACTAGCTGTGTGCCCCAGTTATCTTTTTGTTGCTGGGCCTTTGTTCCAGAATTTAATTTATTTCTCTAAATAGAGGTTCCCCCCCAAAGTCAGGATCAGCACACCATGGCAGCAGCTGCCAGAGCTTGGCTCATAATCAGTGCTCTTACCTACAATGTGTATTTTCATAATAATGGCAGACAATTAGTTATAGATACATCCTGTTAAATAGCTTGAGGAAATCCATGCTATGGCCTTTAACTCAGAAACCATAATGATACATTTTCACTTTAATGAGAATTTTTGAAATATGTTATGAAGACAGCAATAAATTAAGGTTTGTTAGTTTACAATTTGCTTTTATTAGTCGTTACTTTTTATTAACTTATTTTGTGCACTTACTACAGGAAAAATATTATGTTCTAAATGCATTATGAGCAATTTAGGCAGTATTGTTAGTCCAGAATTGTTAAGCAGTCTGGATTCATCAAGATATGCAATACGTGATGGGGTTGTTTGGGGCTTTTTTGGTTGGTTTTAGTTTGTGGTTTGGTTTTGTTTTGGTTTTTTTATTTACACATTTTAAGATGAAACTTGCTCTTAATTCCTAATTGGAATTCCTATTTGGAGCCTATAGTAGCATTTTCTTCTAGCTGTATGAAAGAAGTAACAACCCATTTGTGTCTTCTGTATCTAGAGGAATTCTATCCACATCAGGGGGCCCTCTTTGTCACCACAGTTTCATATTGCTGAAGTTCAAATAAAAATGTAGTTTATCAAATCCCAGACCCCTGACTTGGAACTACTGTGTTTGATTTCCATCAGTATTTATGGTTATGCCATTTCAGTGGCATAGTGGCTCTCACAGCTATTGCACATTTCCCCAGTATTCAGTTACTGCAATGACACTGAAGGTCAGCAGATAAGCTTTCACTTATGTTCTCTAAATTGAGAAAACAACAAAGAGAAAGGGTTTCTCTCACTGGAATTGGAACATGCAAGAACACATTGAATTAATTATGTTATTATTATTTTATAACCTCAGTCATGGGATTTGTCTTTCATTAATTTCTGTTAAAACTCCTATGGCTATGGTTTTGTAGATACAGGCAAAGTAGTCTAAGTAGCCAGAAGCCAGTGCCCTTGGGCAGTAAGGCTTATGGCCTTGTGGTTGGGATGCAGGAACTGGACTTAAGTTGTCAGGCTAGATTTAAAAGAGAGATTCATTGCATATTTTCAATTGTCTCTTAAATATTGTGCGAGGATCTTACAAGTATAAAATGAGGCAAAAATCCAACGTGAGCATTTTTAAAAAGTCTTGCTAGGCTTCAAAAATATAGTACCCAAGTAAGTATATTTTTTCTGATTTTGAGCTCTCTCTGTTTGCAATGTTAGAGAACACACATAGACATTTATTGGCTTTTATTTTTTTTGTTGTTGGTTTTTTTTGGGGGGGAGAGGAGGCTGTGGGGCTTTTGGAGGCTTTTTTCCATCTAGAATTTACTTATAACATTCCATCTATGCATAGCAGCTAAAAATTCGGAAATTCCGGAGAGATTGGTGGGTTAAGCCATAGCCCACATAAACAAACATGCCATCTCTTCAGTTTCATGGCTATAAGTCATTTTGTCAGTTGTCTTATTTGCTATCTGAAATCACTTGCTCTGTACAGCATATGATGTCAGAAAAAGGGCTGATATTCATGGCCAGAAATTGAAGCTGACAGAATTTGTAAAGAAGGAGTGACACAAGCCAGGAAAAGCCGTTATAATGTGCTGTAGTTGTCAATACTGCATTTTGAAAGAGGTATTTTTGCAGCCTGGTGACATGGATGATAAATGAGTGTTTACTGCATTGTACCACATGATCTTGATGAACCGACACATCGTTGGGAATTTGTAACCTTGGGGCAAGCTGCTAAGGAAAACAAAGTTGTTGAATGAAAGTGCTCTAGACAGTCAAGAGAGTCCAAACTTTTCATATGTAATTTGAAGGTATCTTAAAAGTGCTGACAAAACCAAAATCATAAAGTGACTGCAGTGTCTCAGTATTTGCATTTGAGGGGTGTGTCTAAAAAGAATTATTTCCAAGAGTGTCTGAAGGTGGGACTAATTACGGCTGTTACACTAACTGATTTCATCATGGAAAAGCTATTCACAGCCAAGTAATTTGAAGACTTATCTCCTGCATACAGGAGATAACCTATATTAAGAAGCTGCAATGAGTAATGGTATAGTGCTGTTGGAATCCAGCAACAGTCCACCTGAACTTCTGTCTCCTCTTTAGCAATGAGATGTAGTTGGTATAAGGTCCCTTTGGCTGATGTATAGTAGGAGGCATTTTTTCTTCACTACACTATTTTTAAAAAATATTTTAATTAATATTTTATTAATATTTAATATCATAATTATGTTAATTCTGGTATCACCAAAAACACCATCATCTGTAGAAGTATCTTAATTAATTTAATCAGCATATACTCATTGACCTGTACCATTTTGGAAAAAATCCCAACTTGATTTGTCAAGTGATTTCCTCAGAGTTAAACAGAGCAGGCTTTCCTGAGTTACTGCCAGTGGCTTTTTTATTGGAAAGGTCTTTTGGAGGAGATTTAGGGTGTGTTTCTCAGGGTAACAGGGGAGTATATCTTCTGCATTTCTGAAGGCTAATGTGAGACAGCATGAAGTTGCTCAAGATTCGAGTTTGTATTGCATTCAGGTTCCAATTCAGGTTATTTATGATTCTTTGTTGAGAAGAATAGTGTTTTCTCTGTTGAGAAGAATATTTTCTATAAAATTTTGTAACTAAATGAAAACAAATGAGAAAATATTATGAGAGGGAATTTGAAAGCTTTTTTTCTGTCTTCTGATATAATAAAGTAGGAGAGTTTCGCCTAGAGATTTTACAGCTTCTCTCCAAATCTTTAATGATTATCTCTTTGAACCACAGGATCAAAACCTGCCTGCAGCTATTTTGTTTCAGTTTGGCTTTGGTTTGGTTTTTTTTTTGCTTCTTTTCCAGCAGCACTTCAGATATACAGCTCGCATCAGAAAAAGAATCATCCCCTTGCTCATGGCTGGTTAGACAGTCATTGTACTTGTCTTTGTCTCTTGAGAATATTGAGCACCTTCTTGTCTCTATAAAGACAAACCCTAAATCTATCAGGTCATCTTTAACTTTTACCAGAGGAAAACATGAATGGAAAGCTGATGTTTTTACTGTAGTAAATACCGAAGCATACGGACCTTGACTGATGTTAGCACTTTAGGGATAATAAATGCATTAACACTTCTTCATTGTCACTAACAAAACATACCTGCTGAGGCACATCTCAGCTTGTGAGCTGGAGAGTGCCTTTACTGGGAAGATTGAGTACATTCAGTGTGGGGAGACTTACATTGGTAGCACCACTTTTTCTATCAGATGTGTCTATCTGCTTTCTCTTTCTTCCTTTGTATTTCATTGAAATAAAGAAAAACATAGTACTAAAAAATCCAGGAAACTTAAGGTTACGAAAACCCTAACAACTCTTCTCTATTAAAAAATGGACTTTGAAAGTTTCTTCCTGGTTGTGTCATGTATGCCCACTTAAACAAGATTTCACCCAAAGGAAATTTCTGCATGCTTGCGTTACTTATTGAAATGTCTGAGAACTGTCTGGGTGCAACTTCATTGGGGTTTTTAATGATAGACTGTTACTTCATGGCAGTGAATTTGCATCTTCTTTGCATATATTTATGCAACTGTTGCTGAAATTTAAAGTTGTCTTTACTTTTCTCTAAGAAGTAGCTGTAAAAGTTTGGGAAAATAGAAGTATTTTTCTTAATTGTTAAGGTTGTTGCCTCTGATTTTCATTACCTAAGGCTGAAGTGGTGGAGAAAAATCCTTACATACTATAAAATGAAATAAAATAATCTTAATAATAATAAAATAACACTCTTAATAATAGTAAAATGAAATAAATACTCTTAGTATTTATTACAGTAATTTATTGGAACTGAAATGATAATTAACACTGTTGGGCTTGGCAATGCAAATGCAGAGCAAAAATATTATTTCAGCTTGCAATTCAGGTATAGCCAAATTACAGAGGGTAAAAATGTTGAAGTACCATGAAATAGATAATTTTAGGCTAGACATCTTAGTCTAAATTTTGTGCTTGTTTGTTTGTTTGTTTTTCTGTTTCAAGTGAGAGTTTTAAAAAGCAATTTAAAGAAAAACTCAGCGGCAGTGCAGTTGGAGAAAGTCTTCTGAAGCAAAAGAGAAAGGAGAGAAAATTTCCCCTCACTGGAAATAAATACAGCAAGCAGAAATTTAATGAAACTGATGCCATGGTTAGTTATATATGACTTGTTCAATGCAAAACAAGTCTTTCAAAAAGATTGTTCACAAAGACAGCTTCTCTGTAGGTTGGAGGGCCCACACTTGCTGTGCATATACTGGTTGACACTTCCAGAATTGTAAGAGTTTATGCCCTTGTGAACTGGCTTTGAAGGGAAGGGGGGGAAAAAAAAAAAAAAGTGTTTATTCTTTTAAATATTCGAGTCCAGAAGGTGTAATAAGCTTTTAACCAAAACATTCCAATTTAAAAATAGAGGTGTGCCTAAAAAAGGCTTCAAAACTTCATTATCACCAGCAGCTTCTACCACTTCTCTCCACCTCACAAATATGCACAGATTTTTATTTCCTTTTAAATTACCTGGCACCTCTTTACAGATACATACTTCTGTTGGCTCTCTCTTCTTTTCCTATAATTTATCTTTCATCACCTGATGATGTAGTTTTGCATCTCTGCTTAACACTTGCAAGAGTTGTTGCCAGAACCGTCAGATGCTCCTTCCTGTTCGGATAAGTTTCTTAGTTCCTAGGACTTTCATGACTGCAATACAATTTGTGATCTCTAATGTTCACCTGTCTTGGAAAGACTCTCCAAGCTCATCAGCTGATTGAAAAGATAGTCCTTTCCCTTCTCCAGTCAGAAGACAGTGGTTGAGGTGAAACCAAATCAGATGCCTGCTCCCACCCAGAGCAAGCCTTTGTTCTGGATCACCCTCTTACGTCATCCTCAGTTTTACACCCAGGGATGCTGAAGCAATGGTTTGTTGGGTTTTTTTCTGTGGTACCATTAGATATGGATCTAGAAATGAGGTGGAAGAAATGCAGGAATGCATTTCTAACAAGAGAAAACTAATGCAACCTGAACAAAATCTCAGAGATTCTATCTTCAACGCACATGTGGTACAATTAGTAGTCTAATTGAACACCTAGTCATTCTGCAGAGTAATTGCTTTTTCTGGTAGAGTTTGGTGAGAAGTGAGAATTGCTAGTCATGCAATCAGCTTAACTTTCAGGTTGGGTTTTTTTTTCCCCTAAGTTACAGTTTCCATCCTTAAGGCATTCACCCCTGTTTTCTTCAAAATGAGCATGTTGGTGTTAGGCAGTTAATTAGATTTTTTTCACAGATGCTAATGATGTCTCTATTGTGTTTTACTTAACTTTATCAGCTTGTTTTGGAGAAGAAAAATTAACTTTAGGCTTTACTGCACATTTTCATGAATAAAATAGAAATACAATTTCTGTCATCCCAAAACTGAACCAGGTTCCATAGTAATCCATAATGGTTTCAAAAATACAGTCTTTATTTTGGAATAAGTATCATTAGGAGGAATATAGTCTACTGCTTAGAAAAAAATACAAGAGGTGCTATAAGCAAAAGACAGTAGAGGAAAAATACTCCCTCGATCTGTTTACTTTATTTGTCAGTACTTCTTATATCGTGGTGTTTCACCATTTCCCATGGAGTCAGACAGCTTCCTCTACTGTTTGGAGAATAAACATTTCTTCTTCCTATTGATCTGGGAAAGGTCTAAGGAATCGCTTTTTTTTTCCCCTTTCAGATTTTTTTTTTTTTTTTAATAACAAGAAGGCTGAGAGACTGTGACCTTTCTGCAGCCTTTCTAGAGCAGGTCCTGTAATCTTTCCTGCTTTGTTTTGCAAAACACAAAGTCACAACCATGAGGTTACACATCAGTTATTACTGTCATGCTTTTCCTGCTTTTCCTTACACTTCTCCACCCTCTCTGGAGTTTGTACCAAATAATACCTTTCATAGAAGGGTTTGAGTTGAAAGGAACCTTAAAGATCACTTAGTTTCATGCCCCCTGCCATGGGCAGGAATACTTTCCACTACACCAGGTTGCTCAAAAACCTTTCGTTTGCTCTCTTAGCATCTCTCCCTTTATACTTTATAGTGAGTAATCTGGTTTGTAGTTTGAGACAGTTTGCTGAAAAAGCTGACTGAGTTCTGTGTGTTTGAGAGTTCTTTCTCCACTACAGGGTTTTCTACTCTTGATCTCAAACATACTTTGAAGATAACTTTGTGGAATTGGGAAGTCAGCACGTATAATCCCTTCACACAAATTTGTTTTCTACGCTTGACAATATTTTCCTTCAGCCTTTGAATAACCCTGAATAGAGATACTTGTTGCCCAGTAAAGATTTTCCTTCATTAGTTAATTTTAAATCCTTGTTTTTCTTCACAAGAGTAGAATTTTTTGCTTCTGTTTACTTTATAGGAATGAGGTTCATAGGGGTTTTTTTCTACTGGTTTTCTCCTTAACCTGTTTTGTATTAGTCAGCTGGCTCATTTAGTTAAACTTCATTCATCAGAAACTGATCTATTAGTTTTCATGTAAGCTATGACTTTAAGAGGACAAAGAAAGAAACAACCTCCCTGAACTACACTTTTCTTTGAGTAAACACATTTTTGAGTGCTTCGATGTGGAAATATATATTGTACTCAGTACTCTAGTCTCTGTTTCTGCCCTAGTCAGACAGTCAGATGCTGGGTGGTCTGGGTGTAAAAAATGTTTCTGTGTGCAGGTGCCAGGAGCCATTATATTCAGGAGTATAGGTTAGACCCAGATTCATGGGTAAAAATATCAAAGCCAGTTTAATGGACTTCTCTTCCATTTTTGTTTGTTTTAAATACAATTGCTCAAATCTCAGTTCAACCAGAACAGGACAAGAATCATTACTTGAAATTACACAGCTTTGCTAAAGATGCTTAGCCTTTATAAGCTTTAGAGAACAAATTCCAAAGTGAGTGATTAGAGCTTTAACTAGAAATCTTTGTCCCATGGCACACTGGTTGGATATTATCAGAAAGGCTTATTTGTTTGTTTGTCTGTACCTATATGTGTTTTCAGACTGAACTAACTTGCACCTCATTATAAGAACAAAAGAAAATGTAATTTTCTTTGATATCATCAGAATCAAATAACTCTTGCAGCAAAAGAAACATAATTACTCAAACGTCTTTAATACACAGTTTTTGCTACAACTTGTTTTAGTTTCATGATGTAGATCTAAGCTGATCTTTTGTTCTTCCATGGCTGGGTGCTGACACTTGTGCGTATGTTGCTTTTACTTAATGAATTTAGCAATCCAGAAAAGTCTCTTCTTTCCCTGAACCCCCTTTGTCCTGTTACTTCAGGAAAGAAGATCTTTAATTTAACCATTACATTCAGGGATTTGAGTCTTCACTTTCTTCATATTTATCAAATTTGATTCCTCATACTTTAAAGATAAATTATTTTAATATAGAGATGAGTGGTTCTGGTGGTTTTAAGAATAAAGCTAAGCAATGACAGGGTGACGATGACACTGTGCTTAAATTTGTGCAGTCTTGATCTTTTAATGCATTAAATACCGCATTAATTTGAAATTTACTTGAAATTTATTTGAATTTTTTTAATTGGTGGCATACACAATGAATATTAAGCATTTTGAGAATGATGGTAATTAAAAATTATTACTGAAGCAGTGTTGAGATGCATTAGGCTACCACAACCATCAAAAAACCCCTTGCCTTTTACTTTAAATTGCATATGCTGTCTATGTAAATCCACATGCCTGTTGTTTACTTTGGACATGACTTTTAGATACAATTAGATCTCTTCACAAAGTTTTAGTTTTTTTGTAAAACGTACTTGTTTTCCATCTGGAAGAGATAAGCACTTTCTGGGGAGAAAAGGGCAGAAAGGCAGGTAGATGTGCTGATGTCACCTTGCTGAGACAGGAGGACATTGGTGGGGTTGGCAAATTTAATGTCTGTCATGGGGTAGGTAAATGAGTTCAAAAGTTGAGTTGGAGTAGATGAAATTTTCTTGAGAAATCCTTTGCTGGTTCAGCTTCTATTTTATTTTTTTATAAGCAGTTTTTTGACTCCAGATTTCAAGTTCAACTTACAGCCCAAGACCATTTAAAGACCCGAACCTCCAGCACACATTATTTTATTTTGCATCTGAATACATTACAATGAGAAGGCTGAAAATTAAAATTTTGCAAAGTTTAATTCAAATATAAAAAGATAACAAAACAACTTTACTTTTCCCATTTCTCATGCAACCTTTTTGCTTATTCCGGACTTTTAAAAGGAAAAACAGGCCTGTGCAGTTGTGCAGGTAATCCATTAGAGGGCAATGTAATATTGCACTGGAAAGAGGATGAGGCAACAGAGCCCAGGGGATATACAACAGGTATAAATTTGATAAGGTTGAACTTGGTCTCCTGCTTAAAATTAAGCTAGTGTGATTGCAGGATGTTTGTTAGCTCCGTGGTAGAATGAGGAAAATAATTTCCTTGATATTGTTAGGACATTTTAGCAGATGTCATGGATTTGTTGCTGTAATAGAACTTCCTTTAAATCTTTCTAGTTAGAGAAGTTGCAAAAGGATTTAACAAAACAAATTCCATCAAGCTTACTTGCCAAATTCCTCAGACAAGAATTTTGTAACCTTTTTGAGAGAAAGCTAAGAATGTAAATTCTCTTTAAATAAGTAACTGCAGGTAAAAATTCTACTGAAATTGGAGCACTAATATGTGTTTTTGACTGCTCAGACACATACTACCTCTGTTCTTTCAGATTTTAGAAAGGTAGTAAATCATAAAACCTCAGAATTATGTTTCCAGTTTTAACACTTAAACAAAATATTGTCCCATTAATACACTGCTATAAATGGAGTGTCACTTCCTGTACTGTAGTTGGAAATTATTTCTAAACACACGTCTTGATCTCTCTGTAATCTCCTTATAACCACTTGAAAGTGTGAGGTCTGCTGGCAAAAACACTGCTTTATATTTTCTCTATTTCCTAGCACGTGTTAGCAACACTGATGAAAACAGAACACTGATTTGGATCAGCTTTTGAGTTGACACAATATGGTGCCTCTTATGCTGAGGTAGTCACTTGAACTCTATATTTCCTATTTTCATATTAGAGACCTATAGTTTTGTTCCTAGATAGGACAGTGATTAACTTAATTGAAGTCAGTGGATTGGAACGATTCCTGTGTAGGTTCAAAAGTGCAGATGTGATTATCAGACATCAAAGGTAGTTCTGGAGAAGTTTTAGGTTGACAAATTCCCCTAAGTGTGAATGTGAATATTTAAAGAGATTTGCAAGGCATCTATTACAAGGGAGCAGGCACGGATATAAACAGTGGTGTACTGTTCAGTGATAATTGTATCATTTCATATTTGAAGTAAATATTTTTTATTGTATATTAATAAATTCAATTTATGTGTTAGGCTTAAATGCATTATTTTCCATTTTGTAATTCAGCAAAAATAATCTACCTATGCCCACAAATTTAAACCTTTTTTATTATCAAATTTTCCTTTGCAAATGTGAAACAAACTGGTAGCAGTGGTTATTATTACCCTAAGGATGGATGTATGTATGCTTGTTTCTGCAGCAAGTGGTGCTTTTCCCTGTGGAGTGACACTGCAGAGCTGCTTTATTTTGCTCTGAAGTACTGAAATGGTGTTAGGACATCCATCCAAAACCCATGCTTGAATGATCCAGATTTTTATTAATTGTTCACAGATGAGGAACTTACACTCTCTCACATCCCTTTTTCTTTTTAACTGCCTTTTTTCCCCCCAGAGCTGCAAAGAGACAACACATATAAATAGTCCCAAAGCCATTAACTTTCTTGTCAGTGCTATTTTTGTCAGCGGCCTCTGATTAGTGCTGGTTCCATCATACAAATGCTTGCATGTATTTCCTGGAGGGTTTACATACTCTAGATAAAGATACATGCAGCTCTGGTGTTACCTGGTGAATATGGCTAAATATGACACCCAAAAGGTAGAGTGTGTTTTTTGTTTTTCTCAATTTTACACACACACACCTGCACACACCCACCCTCTGCAGGACTGCTGCACGGGAGTGCCTTCTCTGATGGGAAATGTGAAAAGAATGCTTTCTCTGCGGGTGAACCCGCTGTCTCACAGTGTTACACCCTTTGCTTCCTGCATATTTGGGAGAGGGACTGCTCCCAGAAGCACAGGTAAGAGGGTAGGGCTCTGATTCTCAGGGTAGATGGTCTGCTGCAGAGGGTGTATTTTTTGCAGTTTTTCCTTTTAAATAGATGAAGCACAGGAAAATTAAAAAAAAAAAAAAAATCTGTTTTGAACATTCAGTTGGCTGTTCAGAAAAGGTCCACCAATAGGGCATTTTGCTTTAGATTTTTATTTGCCTACAGATTTTTTAAAACATATTACTAGCTGGTTTGTATGTGATACACAGAATTTAATCTTAAAATAAACAACATTAATAACCTACTCAGCTTTTACAGTAGAAAATGTTGTTGGTGAGCTATCAGAGGTTTCTAGTATGATTGATGAGCTGGGTTTAAGTACCTGAAAGTTAAAAAACTGCTTTGTAAAATATGTCAATTGTTTTATTTTATGGCCCCTTTTCATTTTCATGAGTCCAGGCAATGTGGAGTTGTGAGCAGTGTTTAAAGGCTGCTGGTGACATTGAACTTTGCAGAGCACAAGACTGATCCCACTGCTGCCTGCCCTGAGCGAGGCTCCAGCGCTTCCCTCTGATACAAACTGGAGAGAAGCACAGGTAGAGCAAGCGACTCAGAAACTGCAGCTCTGTTTCACTGTAATTCAGCAGCTGGTGATTACCCACGAGACTGATGATATCAGAGTGTGCTGTATCTGCTGGTTCAGGGTGGGTGGCCTCCTTGGTGTGCTACTGGGGCAATCCCTGGGAATGGTTTTCTGAATAAGTGACTTTTACAGCTGAGGAGGAGCTAGGATGGAGAGAGGAAATCTGTCATGGGTGACTGGCTTAGACTCAGACTGGGTATTTATTTTAGACAGCTATGGTGATAATTGCTGCTTACAAGCCTCGGGAAAAAAAAGGCATAAAGTATGATATAAAATCTGCAGCATACAGGAAACAACTGAGTTCTTCCGGGAGAAAACAATCAACTTATTATTTAAAATAAGATAAATATGTAATATACACAGATTTCCCCCCCCCTGTTCATTCAGTCATTTTCTTCTTCCCCACCCTTTTTCCTCAAAACAACTAAGGGAGGAGGGAAGGCAGTTCTTGTGAAATGCACTCATGCTTGCTACATTTACCAAGCTTGATTTTCCAATTCCTTCCTCCTCCTGGGGATTATGGAGTGGGAAAATGCAAATTTAACACTTAGGCAGTTTTCTGTAAGGAGTCACCTGTTCACACCATTGCTTTGCTTGGAGGACTCTACAATGCCACAACTGGAAAATGCATCTAGAAGGGTACAGTTGTTCATGTTTCTAGTTCCCTGATCTACAGTAAACAAAATTGAGTGTGCAGCAAATGGTGACATTCAATCTGAAAGTCACTACCTACCAAATATATAGACACTGTCAATATAGTAGGACACAGAAGAAACTATGCTTCTAACTATGGAGACATACATTTCACAGGTGTGCTTTTTTCCTTCTTTCTGATAGTTGAAAGCCATTAAAATTACTCATGATAATGTTCTCAGATTAGTGATCAATTAATAATTATATTCTTTAGGTAATCTGTTGGTGTAAAAACTTACCTTCCTGGTCACATTGATGTCTATTTAATCTAAATTGTAAATGGTTACTACCAATTCAGGTTTGAGAAAGAGCTACTGCATGCTCATCACCTACAACAGTGAAGAAGGCTGGAACTACCAAATTTTGATGCTGTACAGGCTGCCTTCTGCAAGTCAGATTGCAGTTGCAAGGTCTGGGATCCCACCCTTGAAGATCTTCTGAAAATTGTACAACTTACGCAGCACATAAGTTGTTAATGCTGTCCATGTGATCTCTGCTAATGTCAAATAAGTTGCATAGGCATTTCAATTGTAATTCTAAGGCTGAAAAAAAAAAGAAAAGAAATGCATTTGATCTTTTAAGCATGACTTCATGGGGAGAAGTGCTGCTTAAAGGGTTTCTTCTTGGATGACCTGCCGCAGAGATTGTGGGTTGTGGCAGCTGTGGCTTGGTGACAGCCCGGTGTGTGCTCCTGAACACGTTCTCTCTTCTGCTGCATGTCCTGCTAGACGGGTGCATGTGATACTCTGTGTGTCCACTGGGAAACCTGAGCTAGGCAGTACAGGTCTCCTTCTCCTGTGAAATCTCAGAGCTAGGTAGTGCACATCATAAACCATTCAGTTTTAAAGTGATCTGTATGTTTTCAAACTGAAGGAAGAAAAAGAATAACTTGAATATCTGTTAATTCTTACTTTGAAGGCTACCCATGTCAGACTTTTTGTTCTTATTTCTGTAGGACTGCATTGGCCCTGCTTTCCTATATATAGTCATTGTGGGCATGGAATGAATGCAACTTGTGATCATCTGGCTTATGCAAATCTTTTTTAAAAAGACAGTTGTTTGGTAATGTACTGCAAATGATCAGTAAGCAGGACAGAGAGGTAAATATGTAAATATGTCTAAATATCTGTCCAGGTAACTGAATACCAAGATTCCGTAAGAGATTTGGGCCTTTTTTTTTTTTTTTTTTTTTTTTTTTTTTTTTTTCCCTTGAGTAGTTTAAAAGGTTTCCAGTTGTTTCACTGTTCAGAGCTTCTACTTATTTATTTGGAGAAATCTGCTTGTGTTTAAAGCCTGATTGCTTGGTAAGATGTAATGACAGAAAAACTTATCTAAAAGTGACTTTTTACTGTTTGGCAAGTCAGTATCATTTAGTCATTAGCTTGTCTTACAAATAATACATTCATGTTAACATTCAGCTGTATACAGCAATATGTTAATTCCTACATAATTTGCATCAGCATATCTAAAAGAAGGCAAGATGCAGATTAAAATTAAAGATTCCAAACAAGTATTACAATCTGTTTTGATCAAGGGTGGTGTGGTAATATTGATTGAGCTTACCCAACATTACTTTGTCATTTGCCAGTGAAATTTGGGGTCACTCTATCTTCTGTGTGCTGCAGAGAGAAGTGTACAATGTTTAGACAGATCAAGCCAGTGGAGTGCTGGGTCTGTGAAAAAGATGGTAATATATAGCTGGTCATTTTTTAACTGTGGTAGGAAAATTGCCAGGCTTCTAGGAAGTTTATACCATGGCTTATGTTTTGATTGTCACAGTTGGATATATTCATGAATGCTCAGCGTTTTTCTCTAATGTACTTTTGTTGTCCTCTTTGATCATGCATTTGGTATCTTACAGAGCCAAAGTGAATGTTTGTGATGTATGAGTCTATAGAAGTTAATAATTGCCATTAATGAATACCATTAAATGTCTTTTTTTCCTAAAATTTGTTAAATGTCATTCTCCCTTGCTACCATGGTAACTACACAGAGTCTTTTAAACCTTGCTTCAGCCAGTGCTTACACTTTCTATTAAAAAAATGAGAACTCTGGCAATCGTGCAGTTAGACTAATTTAACTGGTCCTTGGGTGCAGCCACCTCTAAAGAGCTGGAACATTGTAGATGCCTTCACTGTGCTTCTAAGTGTTTGGTTTCTCCTCTCTCAGAAATGGAGAGGCTTTTCAAGAACTGGTTGATTGGTTTGTTTGTTTGTTTGCAGGGTTTGATATTTATGGTATGCCCTACCTCTTTAACTCTTTCCTTCCTTTTTCTCATTCCAAACCAGCATCTCTTTTTCCATATTCTCCTAGTTTGATTCCAAATGCCAATTGTGATTCATCCTGTCCACAAACTGCAGCCTAGAACCCAGATCTGGGCTTACCTGTATTTGCTGTTGTGATTAATGAACATTCATCAGGGGTGACACAATCAACTGGGATGCAGATCAGTTGAAGAAGAGGGGGATCCACTCTCTTTTTTAATTGCATTGGAAACAAATTGAGGTAAAATACTCTGAGCCAATTTTTGCAGCCTGATGTATTAGATGAGTGTATGTGATTCATTAACGTTCATCAGTTTGTGTTGCTGAGAAGAAATAAAAGTATTTTTTAAAAAGGTAATTTCAGGAGCTTGATCAGCTGTGTGTCTGTTTTTGCTGGCAACTGGAAGGTTGAAGAAGAAATGAGTTCTTTTCAAATATTAGTGTTTATAATGGTGGGACAAAACCATGGGATATAAGCTGATTTATTTTTAAGAAAGGCTCCACTGAGCTTACCTTTCCTCTCATGACTGATATTAAGCATGGATTGATGAAATACTTATGGCAATATTGTTCTGGGATTTTGCAGGCTGAAGGTCATCTTAGACTAAAGACTACATGCATTATGATTTTTACAGCTGAGCTTTGTCTTTACAGCTCTTCCAGCTAAGAATTTAAGCTCATTATTTTGCAGTAAGATTGTTTGCTTTCTGACACTGTAACCTGATTTACAATGCATGCTATTAGTAGTCTATTCCTTCTTAATGAATATAATCAGGCTGAAGACACATGAAACACAATTGACAAATGCTGTGTATTGATTTTAAGCCTGGCCTGATTGACATACTAGAAGAATAGCCAATTTGCCAATAATAGGCTATTTGTCTAGTAAAATAAATGTTGAATCTTGACAAATATTTGAAATTGCATTAAGGGGTCACTGCTCTCAGTGCCTCTTAAAGAAGATCACTTACAAAAATCTGTGCATCCCCTTATCACTCACATGCACATCTTCAAACATGTAAAGGAACTGTTACAAGACATGGAATGAGAACAAATGTGGAAGGAAACATATGGCCATCTTGGGAATAGAAGTTATCACTGAGTTCTGGCACCATCCTCTTAGATGTACTTACTTCACTTCCACTGCCCAAAATTCACTTTCATTATCCAAAATTTGTTCGATGCAAAAAAATTTCTAATTAACTGCTGAATTTTGTTGTACACTTGGAGGTTCACATATACACAATGTCAGAAAGTCACTGTGGGAAATATGTTGTGCACAGTGGTTCTTGTTTGGATTGTTTCTTACTTGTCCTAAGAGGTCCTACTTGAAGTTCAAAGGACGGGACATTCAGTAATTTTAAACCAGTATCTCAGTGGAAGTGTGATACTCTCTTTTTTTGTGTGGTATTTTTAGTTTCAACAATTGATGAGATCAGTTTGTCTTGAGAAGCATTGGTCACCCAAGCGAGCAAAGTTGCAATTATTTTCTGGTCTGCTTTTATACTGAATGTGTTTGCAGATTGCATTTCTTCATCACTTTGAGCTTCATCTGTAAAGCTGCCCTTTTTTCCCTGGGATATGTTTATCTATAAGTGTTTTATTGTTCTTCTTTTTTTTCTTGGTGACCTGTTATTGCCTACTGTTGGCAGCTCTTTTAACTGTGATTTGAGGTAATTTAAAAATGCACAACTGCTTAGCACAGTTTCAGCATATTCCCTTTGAAATACATTTTTAAATGTTTTCTTGCACTTAGAATTTTGTGTATGTTTAAGCTTGGCACTTAAGCAGCCTTTCCTTTAAGCTATCAAGTGAAAGAGAAGCATGCTGCTATTAAATATGTAACTTCACGTGTTCAGTGTAAAACTGAACAGGGGACTGCAATGGTGATTAGTTCAGCAGCTTACTCTGGACCACAGGCATCATTCCCAGTATCCTGGCTGGCTTCCAGCTCAAGCAGTTGTGCTCTGCTCAGCTACTTATTTCCACTGGATCCAATATTTGACTCCACTTTGCTTTTTATGCTGTTATTGTGTTATTCCCCAGTGCAAGCTAAACTGCTTTTTCCCTTAGCTGGCAGCCTTTCTGGGTGGATATGAAGTAATCACTATGAATAAATCTGCTTATAGTAGACTTGTTAAGTGGCTGAGGTTCCTTGGTACTCTGATTATTTGTAACATATTATGTGTATATGTATTATTTCCTCTTGTAGGTTAATATATAGTGTGCATATTTACAGTCATAGCCCATAATATTTAATGGTGCATTTTTCTGAATAGACTAGTTTTTTAAGAAGTATTAGAAATAACAGGACTGTTTTGACGCCATGCCTTCACTGATGTAGGCAGAAAGATTGGTGTGCCTTTTAGAGGGTTTTATTAAGTTAGAAGGAACCTATGTATATGCTCAGTCAGACAGCTGAGAACTCTGGTGTCACCTTGCTCTTTAAACGACATGTTGCATTCTTCATTGATTATAGATTAGACTCTTGCTGTTGCAGTGGGGAAAGGTTTGTGTGTGTGTTTTGTTCAGTCTAAAACTTTTTTTGTAATTAGGAAAGCGCTAAGCCAAGAACTTTTAATAGATCAGCATGTTGAGACAGTGTGGGGTTTTTTCATATTGCAGTTTTTAGGAAGAGTTTGTTAAATAAAACTGCTTACATTTGCTCTGTGTTCCTCTCTGCCTCACCTAACCAACTTTCTAATTGCAAAGTACTCCTGGACAAGTAGGTTGCATATCAGTGTGCTCTTTAGGTTAGGCAGCTGTAATGGAGTTGCCTCACTCCTGACAATACAAGGAACCTGCATGTACTGTCTTCAAAGATATTTTCTAGTTTTGTTTCCAAGACTTCTTGGGGGGAAGGGGGGGGGCGTCCCCTCCTTCCTTTTCTGTAGTTTTCTCAAATGTTTTTATATGAAATTTGCTTGAAAAGAATTAAAATTCTCAGAATCCCAGTATCTGAAGTTTTATCTGAAACAAAATCCACCACCTAGCCCTGCAAAATAGGAAAATACTTGGAATAAGTTTCTAAAAGTAAGGAAACTGGTGATAGTTATGAAGTGGGAGTTTATCACCAAATCTTTCTATATTACTGGAATTTTGAAATGTTTCTTTTATTATTTAAGTAATCAACAAGTTCAATTTTGCAAGAACTAATATATCTTTTAAAATTAACAGTGTTGATACTACTAGAAGAAAATAATATAGTATTGTACAAAATGATGTATACCTGGAGTAGATCCTGGCAAACAAATATGCCTTCAAAGTACATACAATAGTACATATTTCACAAATAACCTATGTGATGCACAGAATGATTTGCACGTTCTTCATAACTTTATTTGGGGAATTTTAGAAGTCTGTAATTACGTATGTAGTGATTAAGGAGTTGCAGAGCTGCAGCAAGCTGTCTGCTCCCAGCAGATGGCAGGATACCCCAGTTTATCCCATCCAGCCACATACCGGGTGCAGCCCAGACTGCCCTCTGTGCATTTATGTTTTTGATGCAGTCCCTGATTTAATGTAGTATATAGTTCTAATTCGAGCAGGTGCCTTTAAGGCCGTGGAGTTTTCCTGTTTGTTGCTTCTATAAAACTTTTATGAACCTTACTTGGGAATATTCTGAGTCACAGACCTTTGTGCCAGGTTGAGGTGAGGCATTTGGGAGCAGATGGTGCCCAGGTTCTTTCAGTGGAGGGAGGGTGCTCAGTGCAGGTGGGTGGTCACAGGCTTGCCAGGGCCACCTTGGCTGTGCCAGGTTGCAGAGGATGGTTGTGAGATGAAAGAGATCCTGGTTGTCCAGATGCTGCTGAGACTTTCAAAATGCTGAAGGTCACACCATGTGTCAGGACTGTGTCCATGCCCAGTGCTGGGCAGGCAGTGCTAGTTAAAGGAAATCCATTTCCCCTTTAATGATTCGAGCAACTGGCTGAGCTCAAGGTGAAAATTCCTCTCCATTCAGGGAGACAGCACGTTTTTATAGAAAGACTGTTGTGTAAAAGGTGAGTGTTAGATATTTTAGCTTGCTGCTGGGATTTAAGGCAAACAACCCTTCATCTGCTCCAGAGCCAATTATGTTAATGGTCCCATAGATCTAAAAGCCATGGCTGAGTGTCAGGCATGGGCCCCTCACACAGAATGTGTGTGTGCAGATAAAAGGGCGCCTGACATACGAGATGTGCCTGCCACAGATTAAAGTCGTACGCTTTCTGTTGCATTTGTGCTGTGATCACTCAGCAAATATTAGTAATGCTTTAATGAATATTAGTAACATTTTAATGAAGTAGCAGAGAACTGAGTTGCAATGGTATTGATAGTAGTTGTTTCAAGTTGAAATCAAAAGAGAATAGTAGGGATAAGAGAATAAAGGGTAGGGAATAGTACCATTTAAGCCTTCCAAAAGAGAGTATAGCTTATGAACTGCTGGGTTTTGGTGTTTATGAAAACTGGGATTTTTTAAGTTAATAGTTTAGATGATTATGCTCATGTCTGTTCTATGTTTTATGATATTAACCAATAGTTTTAGAAAAATCTCACAGGTCTCAGGGCACCCTAGTATCTTTAGGGCTATCCCGGTTGCCTACATTCTGCAGAAGGCATTAACATCAATGCATGGTGCTAACATAAGGTTGAAATTCATGTAAAACTATTTAATAATGGGAAAATAATTCAACTTATATCTATCTATCAATATACACAATGCATTTGAAAGTAACTGAATGTGTTTTAGTGCAGAGTGTTGTATTTTCAGATTTTATAATATTTTTAGTGAGATGATTTTGTTATCAGGACTGATGAGCATTGGTGGAGGGTGCTTTCTGTGCTATGTGCTCACGTTACCTGCAGCTGAGGGAGGAAGAAATGGAAGTTAGACAGAGAAGCTGAAATAACCCTTGATTTAGCCCCATCTGCATCTCTAGTTGTATTACTTAGTAATATCTGAATTAGCGTCATTAGAAATTAATCTCATCTTGATCTAGGAAGTGAAATTTATTTTGTGGAGCCACTCATCTGCCAGAAATCTACCTTTGAAGCAAAAATTGAATTCCCCTGTCTACTTTTGATGGCTTTTTTTATCCTTTGTATTGTTCCATTCCTCGGCACTCCTCAGTTCCACTCCTCAGTGGCACTGATTTTTACTTCCAATTCTCTAAATATTAAACCACCAAAAATTAATGAAGTGGAGACATAGCTGTGAGTAGAAGCAACCTTTGCAGCCCTTTTTTTCATCTCTGTTGAGGTGAACATGTCAACAGCTGTCAGCAATAATGCTTATTTCTCCTACAACAGTGTGATGGATTGATATGTGTACCAAAATATGTTAGAAATTGAAATAAAATATGCATTTTTTTATAATTTATCAGCATTATGATGGCACAAAAAAGCCAGTCTTATGAATAATACAGAGATCTGCAGCAGGCATTATGTACTGTAGGTAATAAATGCAACATCTCTCCTAGTCTACCAGGAGAGTTGTAAAGCAGAACGCATTAGTTCTGCTATGTGATAATAAATCACTTCAGTTTGTCAGAAGGCTCTGGCTAACTTTTACTCCTGAGGTATGAAAGAGTGCAGTGCCATACAGCTCTGGATGGTTTCTGAAGTGTTTAGGTTGGCTCTGAATCTCCTGGGTAATGTTTAGAGTGAGCGATACGGTTAGATAACAAGTGGCAGTATTTCTCAGGTATCGATGTTGTGATGGCTCCCGTGGTTTTATTGCCTAGAGTGGCTGATTTTGTCCTAATTGGAACTGTAGCTCTTCTCTGATGTTTTGTGTCTCTATTTGCAACGTGGTCTCCATGTCTCTCTGAAGAGCAAGTGAGAATGCTGAGAGACAGCCTGCTCTGCTCCTTGGGCATCTTTTGGAGGGGGCAAATGCCAATTACCCTTTTCTCTTCATTTTATATGCCTAAGTATTGTCATAGGTGCTCATAGTAAAAAGCTAAATTTCCCTATGCTTGCATGCATATTAACTGATCATTTCTGCAAACAGCCCAGATGATGGCAACACAGAGTAGTACAAGCAGACCTGGGCTGATTATGCAAGATTAGAGGAAAAACTACATGTGTAAACTTCACTAAAATATGTGAGTTGTCTTGAGTTCATTAATTTCAGTTTAATTTTCAGAGCATTGTATGTTGTGGTGTTCTTAGGAAAGGTAGTCTCTAATCCATGCTATCATAATTTGCGCAATTCATTATTTAGATTTAAAATGATGGAGTCTTCCATTTTCTAGCTGAAAAATAATAACAGAAAATATAGCAAAATGTTACTAAAAAGTTTTATCAGCTGAACAGAATATGCTACAGTGTGTATAGCATGTTACAAGGTATTATTAAAAAAAAAAATCTAAACTGCCTAATATTATGTGGAATCCGTAATCTCTGCCATTTTGTATGCTTCCTACTTGAGGAAACATTTATGAATTGCTGGCTATCATTTTTTTGTTGTATTTACAAAGCCTTAATGGACTTTATTATCCCAAGCGATTAGAAGACCAATCTTGTATTTCTGGCTATACCTTACAATATTTGTGAAGGGGTTGGTAAGATGTGAATTTTGAGACACCTCAAATAAATTTCCCATTGCAGAGGAGCAGCCCACCAGGGGCTGCAGATAGTCACATCTGCCATCAGCACTCTGACCACAACCTCCTTTCCTTTTTCTTGTCATCAGCAAGAGGGAGCAAGAGTTTCCATCTGCAAAGAGCAGTGTTCTCCAGCAATGGCAGTGCTGGGTTTTCAGAGTTACCTGTTCTTCCTCATCCTTACATGGGTCCTTTCATGGAATGTGATTCCCCTTTGCACAGTTTGCTTTGAAGACCTTGGTTTCAAGCCCAGAGAACAGTTTTTTACCCACCGTTGCTGCTGCTGTTTGCCTAGGATGCTGCTGAGGGGGCTTTGGCACCTGGTACCTGCGTGGTGGTCAGTGGCACTGCAGGGGGACACGGCTGTTCCTTTGGCCCTGTGTGTGGTTCCACACACAAGCTGTCACTGCTCAGTTGTCAGTGGAGGCAACAGAGTTTCTGCGTGGGCTGCACAAAGCATCAGTTCTTTCTACTGTCTGTAGAAAGGCGGAGGGTCAGGAAGCTCCCTGTGTTTACATGGAGGCTTTGTGACTCCTTTTGCCTTGCCCATGGTACTCCAGAAGTTTCCCTGATCCAGGATGCTACACTGTTCTTGGGGTCCTCCTCAGTGCCAGTGGCCTCTGAGTCCATAGGAGTAGCTTGGCTCTTACTCCATGGAGAGCAGCACCTCAGTCTTCTCTGTGGGTTGGTGCAATTGAACACACCATTCTGTATTCTGGCCTGACTACTGAAATTGCATTGCCTCAGCTAAAGTTTTCCCTGGCAGATTTTGTGGCTCTTGAATTACATCCATTCAGAATAATTGTTCTGTGCTTTCAGGGCTCTGAATGGTGTAATTAGTCTCATATTTATGGTAACTCATCTGTAAACCTTCCATCTCCAAATAGTGTGATCTTCAAATAGTAGTGACTTCTTTTAGAGGCCTTTGTTCACAGAAACTATTGTATACTTTAAAGAATGACAATAGCTTTAAAAATATTCTTCTGCAAATTACTCAATGTAGTGACTAATATTTTTTCTCTTACTAAGAAGTGAAATAATAATGAGCAGTTCCATTACTGTATTTAACAAACAGCAGTGTGCCTTGTCTCACAGAAAAGCAAACAAAATAAGGTACCTTTTGGGGCTTTATTTTGTTTTAAATCAGTGATGTGCTATAACTGTTACTTTGCCTTTCACCCTTTTAAGTTCTGGTAGTGTGTTCTTATTCCTGTGTTTTTCTCACCCTGGCCACAGTCACTGGCTGTTAGTACAGTCCTGTATTGCTAATTTATTTGAGGAGTCAAATACCTAACCTGAAGTTCTTATTTCTATATGGTCAGTGTAATTTTCAAAGTAGACTCTTACAGAATTAATGAAACATTGTAGCCTGTCTTGTCTGATACTGGAAATGAAGAATTTGCCGGACAAGCTTTGTTACTTCTTGCTGTGTGGAGCTTCCTCTGAAAATAAAGAGAAGCTGATGTGTAGAAAAATTGAATGGCATTGCAAATTTTAATGATTTTGTCAATATCTGTCAATCGTAATTTCCCTCTACTTAGGAAGATATCCCTGAAGCCTTTAGACTCTCTGAAAAATCCTCTGTTTCATTTTGGTTTATCCTCATTCCAAACAAACACTAATTTTCTTGTTAACTGGATCTTAAGGGAATTGATGCAAGCAAGCTGTATTTGGGCTGGCTAAAAGAAGTGTGGGGACCATGTCCCTGTCTCTTCCCTGTAGCAGCCTGGTGTGCACGGTCCAGCATGCAGAGGGGCTTGTTGGCAGAGCCTGTGTCTGTGTCTGATGAGGTCCTGCCTACCCCAGCTGATGCACTGTGTGATCACAGCATCACTGAGCCTGCTTTGAAGCATTCATTAATGTCCTTAGAAACTTTGGCCACAATATTTTCCTTGACAGTTTCTAATTTTACTTTTTGGGATAACTTTTAATGCTTTCGATATCACTAACGCATTGTGAAGTCTTTGGTTATGGCTGTGGGCTTTTGGTGAAACAATAATTGATCTTTTTAATAGAGCTGACTTTATCATAACACTTCACAAAGTGTAAGAATTGCTTCATCCCTGCCTGAAAGAAGTTGCTTTAGAAATTACAGTAGAATCTGACATAGACTATTTGATCTCATGGCTGAACGTGCTTTCAACAAAATGTGATGTAGAGTCTGTCCTTTGATCTCATTTGTCCTCTTCAAGCACGTTTCCAGAGTATTTAATGAACATAATTCATTTTGTGAAGAATAATGCAGTGCTGCAGAAATGAAGTCAGTAACATAAGTTTTAATGCTGAAAACTCAAGCTGCAGAGCATTGAACAGCTTTATCACAGACAGACCTGTTCGTGCTGGTGCTTTGAAAAACTGTTATTGAGAATAAAACACAGAAGATCTTCAAATCAGAGTTTGAGGAGTTTGCCACTTGAACATATTTGTTTTTTTCCTGGTGTCTGTATAGCAGTTCAGGTTTTCTTTGTCAGACCGTAAATTCTCTACTTGCCATACATAGTCTTCACAAGTGGGAGAAGGGAGGAATAAACACAAGTAAAACCAGGGTCTTTCTGTATGTCTTACTAAGACATCAGGTGTATTTGCTGTCACTGATGAGATTTTTGATTCCAGGTACTGCATTAATGCATTAGATTACAGAAGCTGCCCTGAAAGCAGAAGAAATAACACCTCCTCAAATTTAAGAGTATAATAGTGAACCATGAAGTGCCTGTTTGAAAGTTGAGGGAGAGGGTTCAAAGCAAGGTATCCAAATACATACAAAGCTTCCATGTCCTGTTCTAACTGGGAGAAATAACTACAGTTTTACTCACTAAAGGTTCAGGCTACATGAGCGAGGGGAAAAAAACAGGCATCGGTCAGGAAGGGGGCTGGAGACAAGATGATAGATTAGATGGTGTAAGGTAAAAGAGAACAGATTTGTGTCAGTGTAAGGAATAAAGAAGACTATGACCAAGTACATAAAGTTAACAAAGATTAGTGAGAAACAACAGAGAATCAAGGAAGGTGCAGAGCCAGAACTCGGGCTGAACTCCTTTAAACCAGGGTTGCTGCAGTCTCCAGCTCTGTGGTTAACACACACAGAGCTTACTTCATATGATCCTTAGCCATCAAAACCCAAATGCTAACTCTTAACAAAATAAGTTGCTGCAGGCAAAAATAAAATGAACAAATAGAAAAAATCTCCCCCCATGGCCAGCGATGCAGAACAGAGTCCCTGGATCAGCAACTTCCTGTCTTGGCAAGGGCATGGAACTTAGAGGCCTTTGCAGTAACAAGGGATCATTTTGATTTTTTTCAGAAGCTAACAGCAATTTCAGAGGCACAATTTCAATTTCTTGATGCTACTGAAGAAGGTTTCTGCTAGCAGCTGGGTGTACCAGCTTACCAGACCCAAATTTGGATTCTCTGTTCTTTTCCCCCTGTGTGATGTTGTAACTGAGTTGCATTCCTCCATCATGCAACACAGTCTGACATAATTCCTTGATAATGATGTCATGTCTGGATGTTTGGAGGTGGTCATGCTTCTCATCTTGTGCACCATGATGTGGCAGCACTCCTCATGACTTTCTTCCTATTTGGGGTTCTAGGAGAAGTTTCCTTTCCATATGGCTATAACTTGGTAAATATTTAGCATTTAAACTCAATTTTAGAGTAATTTTATGGAAATTATTTTATCTATAGAGCCTACTGGAAATTATTGCAGACTAATTTCAGAGCACAACAAGAATGATGAATAGAGAATGATAATGCTACAAAATCTGCCTTGCAACTTACCTTTCTCAGCTTAGATGTAAATCTGGGCTCTGACAGTGACAAATGCCCACTTCTGACTTTCTGCTATTTATTTTCCTTTGGTCAAAGTTGTTTGTTTCATGACCTACTAGCCCCCTTCCTGCCTTGGAGTTTTGTCCTTAAGCTTTCCATACAAATTACCTGATATGACTATCTCCATGATAAAAAGTACCCAAAACTGTAAAACACACATGCAAAAACAACGATATGTAACACATGCCGAACAATACTCTTTCATAAACATTTGCTTTGCATTGGTGTAGACTGAGAGGAATAATGTATTATGTGAGCACAATAAATATTTCCTAATCCCTAAATATTTCCAAATCTGCAGCAGGATCTTGAGAAAGATTCTGTAAAGCAATATATAATTAGTGTCAAACTTTTAATATAGAAATTGGTGGACAGTTCCCCAAACTACATGTAGAGATGCAATACTTCACTGAGGGCTGCTCCTTCAATGGTATTTGCAAACAGGTATTTAAAAGTTTATCCTCTTTCATGTGTAAGTTTACTAATACTTCAACCCAGCTTCTTTCATCCACAAGTCAATTGATAATTTATAGCAACAAAGGGTCTGTTCTAGGTGTCAGTGACAGTAGAGAAAAATCAGATCCAAGATGGTTCATTAAATTCCTGTTTGTTACAATATTTTGGGTTCAAACTCAGAATATGAAAAAAAAAAAATGAGTTTTTTACAAGGTTACATTTGCTCTGCTGTTAGTTTACTGTCTCCTTTTCTTGCTAATGTATCCAGCTTATTTGTGAAAGCTACTGAATTAAATCACTACACAACTGGAGTGCATATATTTGGATTTCTCTCTGAAGTCAATTGCATCATCTGATGATTTCTGGGTGATCGGTAAAAGGAGGTTGACCTACAGGTGAAAACATTAAAGTCAATTTTGGCTTTGGGTTTTCTCGATTCCTTTGCAGACGGAGTTTTCTGGAAAAAGATATAATAATTACAGTATCTTTATATGTTCAGTGCTATGATTCATTCTTCATGTGTTGCTTCCTGTTTCCTGTAAAGAATCATTAATTGCCCCAGTTCTCTTTCAAATACATGAATTTCCATTCCTTTTGGTAAAGCCATTTTTAAAGACTTCAGAATTATTTCAAGATTCATAAATGTATCATATCGCAAAAAAGCTTGCCCTGTAGCTTTATGGTTAATTTCTGCAGCCACATGTATTTTTCCTTTTTCCTCCTAGTTCCAGTTTCTCTGTATTCTCTTGCTCTGAATTTTCCAAACTGTTTCCCAAAGGCAGCACTGCCTTTGTGCAAATACAATGATCTAACAGTCACAGCTAGAATTGTGTGCAAGTAGGGAGTAACAGGAATTTCTTAAAGCTTTTCTTAATGTGAGACCCTTAAAAATGGAGTAGTATTGTTAAGGTATATTTTATATTTTGATAATAGAATTTTCTTAGGCTAAAAAAGCCAGAGTATTATGACCTTAAATTCTGTGTAAATATGTTTTAAAACTCTGTGCCCAGGGGATTAATTCTTTGTAGTTTACACAGTGTGGGGATTTTAAAATGAATGGCAGAAAACACTATTACAAAGAGGAAAATTTTCCATTTAAGATGTGTGACAAACAGAGACTAGACTAATTTTAATTTCCTATATCCATCAAAACACATAATTTGATTATTTATATTAGAGAAATGGACTGTTCTATATAATGCCTTTTCATTTATGATGTTTTTATATTTTCATGTGGAAAAAAAAAAAAAAAAAGACCATACCATGTTGATACCAAAGATGTAAGAACTTTGATTCTAAATCATTTTGTCCTATCTGGTCTTGGTTCCCATGTGGACAAAGGCTCCTGAAAGGGTTCAACTTGCTCTCATGTTTTAACTTCTCTGTTTTCCTATTATCCAAGCCATTCTTCTATTAGGAGCTTATTTGAGCTCTTGTGACATTTCAGTACAGCCAGGCCTGCAGGTGTTGAAGTTGTGCCCATAATGGCAGGAGTTCAAAGTTAGAGACTTTGCAACAAAAAAGTCTCTTATAACAGTACTCAGCTTGGACAGTGAGCTGTCAATTGATGAATCTGTTACCAATGCCCACATAAAAAATATGGACATTTCTGCTTAGCCTGGTCCATCACAACCAGTTCATTTCAAATGGTTCAATTCTACAAGGTAGCCAGAGCCATAAGTGTCCACCTCCCTGTGCAGAGATGGGGACACATTCTTTGTCTTGAAAGGTCTTGGGAGGAGAAGCTTCGCACACCCAAGTTTCAGCTGCAAAGGGCTAAGCCAAATAACCACTGAGATGATTTCTGGGAATGTAAAGAATAAAAAGTATGCATAGTTTAGAAGGTCATGGTCTCTGGCAGATTTATTTATATTTTTTGTTTGTTTTTAAACTATAGCTATTAGCAGTATTTATCTCATTGTTGTTCTGTTGGATTTGCAAACCAGCTATGCATAAGGTCAGCAGTTTTTATTGTTAAAGAGCATTTAGGAGCTCTTATTTATTGATATTTTGAATAATTTATATTTTCTGTCTCCGGATAGGAATACACAATGTATGAGATAGTATAAGTTTCTAATGATGTACTGAGTGGGGAAGCTGTGCAGAACAATGTGTTGATATTATATTAGCAAATATAATATGTAATGTTATCCAGTAATGACTGGATGTGTATCTTCCTTTAATCGTTGATCTGGTTTATTTGTGCAAGAAAACCACTGACCTCTTTAAGAAAAATTTCCTTTTCATACATACATACATACATACATTTGGCTGGAATAATAGCTTTCCTAGGTAATTATGCCTCATGTAGATAGTATGTTTGCCAGGCAGATGGATGAATTGTGACTTGGCTCACCAGTTCCCAAAACCAGCAATCAGTTTCTAGTGAAGCTTTAGAATGAAAATGATTCTCTAACTAGAATAGGAGCTCTAGAAAACATTTAATTTAAATAAAAATCTGTTATGCACACTTTCTGATATGCAGTATTTCTTTGCCTTGGGGAAACACCAAGAGACGTCTAGTTTTCACAGTGATCATTATGATTTCTTTGAAAATGACCCCCTAGAGAGATTCGTTCAGCCAGGTCCCATATTAAGAATATGAGGGGGTGGGAGGGGAAGTAATTAAAAAAAGAAAGTTCAGAACGTATTAGGAGTTCCCCTGAGCTCATACCTAATATCAGAAAGAATTTCCAGTAGTCAAAAACTACTGACAGAATAATGTCCCTTTTCCCCTAAGATCCAAAAGGCAATCATATTCACAGTGAGAGATAAAACACAAGATGCTGAACATGGATGTACAGTGGTTTAACTGAACCTGTTTATTTAAACAGGTAAAAAGTTGTGCGTGGGGAAAACCTTCCTAAACTGGAACATTTTATTTCATATTTGGAGTATTTTGCCTTTCCATCTGCTCATGTTTAATTTGAAAACTGGTCCCTGGGTGCATTGAGAAATCATTACATTATTATGTGCCTTCAGCTTATACTTGCAGTTTCACTGATGCTGATGTTAAGCAGATAAAATAAATACTTTTATTTTCCCCTGTATGTGCTGCTGCTTGGCTAGAATGGATATTTTCAGGGTTGTGCACTATGCAAATTTCTTTGCACCAAATAGTTCACAACTAAAGGAGAGTTGCTCCTGTTTTCATGAAAATTAGGATCTCTTTAAAACTTACTGGTTACTTGCGATAGTTTGACCGTGGCTGGATACCAGGTACCCACTAAAAGCAACCCTATCACTCCCTTCTGCAGCTGAGAAGGGGAGACAAAATACAATGAAAGGCTGATGAGTTGAGATAAGGACAAGGAGACCTCACTCACTGATTACTGTCGCAGAAACAGACATGACTTGGGGAAATTTACTGAATTTATTACCAATCAAAATCATAGCAGGATAGTGAGAAGTAAAATAAATCTTAAAAGCACCTTGCCATCACCTCTTCCTTCTTCCCAGGCTCTAACTCCTCCCACCCAATGGGGCAGAGAGACAGGGAATAGGGGTTTCAGTCAGTTATGACGTGTTTCTTCTGCTACTGCTTCCACCTCAGGGAAAAGAAACCTTGCCCTGCTCCAGCATAGCATCCCTTCCACAGAAGACAGTCCTCCATGGACTTGTCTAGTGTGAGTCCCTCCCAAGGGCTACAGTTTATCATGAACTGTTCCAATGCGGATCCCTTTCCTTTTCACAGGGTTGGTNCTTCTGCTACTGCTTCCACCTCAGGGAAAAGAAACCTTGCCCTGCTCCAGCATAGCATCCCTTCCACAGGAGACAGTCCTCCATGGACTTGTCTAGTGTGAGTCCCTCCCTACTACAGGGCTACAGTTTATCATGAACTGTTCCAATGTGGATCCCTTTTCACAGGGTTGGTCCTTCAGGAACAGCCTGCTCCACCGTGGGTCCCCCACAGGGTCATAAGTCCTAAACCTGCTCCAGCGTGGACATCTCTCTCCATGGAGCCACATGTACTGCCAGGAGCCTGCTCCAGTGCAGGTTTCCCACAGGCCAGCCTCCTTCAGGCACCCACCTATCTCCTCCACTGTCTGCAGAGGGATCTCCTGTAGATCTCCTTGGGCTGCAGGGGCACAGCTGCCTCACCAGGGTCTGCACCATGGGCTGCAGGGGAATCTCAGCTCTGGTGCCTCCTCTCCCTCCTTCTCCACTGACCTTGGTCTCTGGAGCATTGTTCCTCTCATTCTCACTCTCACTCCTCTCTTCTCTGGCCAAAATTACTTCTATGTAATAACTTTTTTCTCCATAAATCTGTTATCCCAGAGGTACTACTGCCATTGCTGATTGGCCCAAACTTGGCCAGTGGCAGGTCTGGCACCTCCTGGCATTGGCTCTGCTGGATGTAGAGGAAGCTTACAGACGGTTCTCACAGAAGCCATCTCTGTAAGCCCCTGCTCCAAAATCTGACCATGCAAACCCAACACATGCTATGAGGTGTATACTGAAAGACAGCGCAGTTTCAATTTTTCTCTTCTTCAGTTCTTTCCTCACTTCTTTCAATTTATATTTGTGCTTACACCAGTTTCTTATTAATATTAACACTGTCACAGTAGTAAAACTACTGTAGTGTATAAATTACTGCATATTAGCGTAGTTTAAATCAAAATGTGAGCAACCTCCACATTTTGTCCTTGTTTAGCTGAAATGTTTTAAAACTTCACAGTCAGTTGAGTCATACCTCTTGGTTAAATTGGCATTGCATTACATACATAAGAATATTAACACCTTCTTACAATTTCTTCATAAAACATTAAAACAATAGGGATGATAAATGTGAAGAGAATGCAGAAGAAAAATGCAATTATCTTCTGTGAATTTTTTTACAAAGTAAATCTGACCTTGTGGGTTGACCCACATCTTTATTCTGCAAATACTATCAGGTAACCTAGAGCAAAGGTGGCCAGTGATACTGGGTATGTGAAGCAAATTATCTCAGGATCACATCAGCCTTTTGAAGACTATCAGCTTGTTTGACATTCTTTTGTGTGTCACTTCACTTGCAGATGCAGTGTGCCCACTGAATTTAATCTGAAATTCAGAATTCCTTCTGTCCATGGAATTGTGTGTCGCCTTTTCTCTGGAATGTGGCTGTGGATTACTCTAAATTCAGATGTGTAGCTTAATGGAAAAATTGCACTTTTTAAAGGTTTGCTTTTTAAGGGTTTGACTGTATCTGTGTCTGTGATATTTATCACGTGGGATTTTCAAATATTATAAAACCATGGTGCATTGCAGAGGATGATCAAAATTGCCTGTATAATTATTCCTTCATATCTTACAGTTAATGAAATAACAGCATCACACCTGTCAGTACACTTGCAGGAAACCCTTAATTTCTTAATCACGGTTTGTTTTCTATATAATTAATGTTGTTTGCCTCTCTTTTACTATATTCTCTACTAAGCAGACAGCTGAGTGTTGCCGGGTCTCGACTTCTGCTGTCTCCGTACTATCACATCAAATGAAAGCTTTCAAACTCTGTATTAATTAAAACAACTGAAGCTTGAATTGAGTTCAACTCTTGCTAATACCCTGCTAGGTACTTAAGTCAATCTAGATATTGCTTGGTAAGTCTAATTATACTCTTAGGAATATATGGGACTGAAAGGTCATCTCTTGTTGACTATAGCTATAGACAAAGTGACATCATGAATCTTTAACAAATCTAGTTTATCTTTTGGAGGTATTATCAAGTGTGGTATGATGTTGGATCAGGCCAATTCAAAGTTTAACAAAAAATTAAAGTGAAGATGGCATTACATGGGAAATGCAAATATTTAAGGGTAAATGTGAGTATGGCAGAGGACTCAGCTGGATTTTAAGTACATGAACTTAAATTCTCATTTTCAAGTTCCATTTTACTCTTTATGAAGATAATCTTGTTTGATAGGGACCATGGAATGTAATTTTGAAATTCTATGAGATGTATTTAAAATGTAAATCCAAAATTTGCCTATCTGCTCATATCACTGAAGGAGGTGATGGGACTCACTTGAGTAGTTGTGTTTAAAATGTTAGTCTGATTGGTTTTCCAGCAGCCAGCCCATGAAATTGTATGACAAAAGTGCTTAAAACATTGAAATAGAATGAACTGCACTTTAAAAACATTTTTTTTTTTTTTTTTACTTTGGTAAGAAAGGAAGTCAGGAATTTTTTGCTATGAGGTCGATTTCAGAATACAGAGAGTGTGCTTTGATGGGTGAAGCATGTGAGTGCAGAGATGTGCTCATAAAATCACGTTGAAGGCAAGATCTAGTTGAGCTGCATGTATTAACAGCATTACTCTCTGTGCTATAATCTCACCAGCAAAATTCAGTATGACTTCAAATCTGAAAACAGTGCCCTGTAATAATATTGATATGGCTGAAAACAGAAGCAGGGTAAGAAAGGGATAAAAGCAGGTTAGCTGGATGAAAACTTTCTCAATTTTACACATGGATTTAAAGCATTTTTCATGGGGAAAAAGAAAATAAACCTCAAATGTGTGTCATAAAATCTCCAGAGAATTACTCCTTAAAATCACCTTCTAAATTATGTTGCATCATATTTCACTGAAGGTAACAATCAGCTAGAGGTTTATTGATTTATTGTCCAATTTCAACAAAGTCAGAAAATAGTGGACTATTGTGGCAGCTGTCATAAATGTATGAAGTCCTTTCCCTCAGTTCCTTGTTTTTCAGTATGTATCAATATTCCATGGTAAAACTACCCTGACAGGGAAAAGCCATCTCCCCCCTTCCCTGTAAAGAAGAATATTCCTCTGGCAGGTGAATGGCTCTTCACATGTGGCTTGCACAAGGTCAGTCTTCCAAGCTGTTTGTTCAGAGTATAGTTTTATCCATCACAGAACAGATAAACACCCTAATGTTCTACTGTCAACATATTTATTATCTGAATGCAAGAAGTTAACATAGATATTGTCATCTGAAAAAAACCCCACAGTGCAAGGCATGAATGTTGTGCCATAAGCTTTCACATAAATTTTACGGAAGAGTTCCTTCTGGAAGCTTCAATCAGATACCCATAAAATGAAAGCCTTTTTTTAAGTGTATGGTGAGTAGAGAAATGCTGCAAGCTTCATTTAATTTCCTTGCTGACTTTGTACTTATTCCCTATTGAAGGATTTTTGTGTATTTTCTCTGATTCTGCAGTCAAGTCTATTCATCACCTCTTAATGCAAACCCACAACTCACTATCTTCCAGCCAGTTTTAACAAGTTACCACTGTGGTTTCTGATATTCTCTTGTGCTTAAACAGTGACCCTGTGCAGCTGAAGTGGAATACTGAATTAGCAGTAATTTGAAGATACACAAATAGATGGAACTTCTATTATCTTGATTGGTTTTTACTGGCTTGTGGAGTGAAAGAGAAATAAATAAGGATGATGATGATGATGCATACCGAATGCAAATGAAAGCCTAGTCTAAGAACAGCCATAATTAAATGACAGTTCTTACTTTTGTGAGATACTAGGATATGAAATCTGAGAAGAAACCTCAAGATTTATTCTCATCCAAGTCCTTGTTCTATAGGATCAGAGTCATGACCATCCTTAACAGATGGAGTCTGATTGGAGTCTTAAGGAGTCTGGAAAACCTCCTGTGTTGATATTTTCTCAACTCAATTGACTAAAAAGCCCTGCAAAGTGTTGTTATTATAGCTGTGGGTTTGTGTTTTCATTTGGGTTTTTTCCCAGTCCATTCTCACAGAGCAAATCAGGATGATTGCAACTCATTCTATTCTCTGTGAACACAGAAAACAACAAATGGTCACCTGGCTGTAACAATTTCCCAAACTGGAAGGCTATTATTGTCTCTCTTGTTCCTCTGGTAAAATGCTATCATCCCAAACTTTTTGTCCTGTTGGTATCTAGTCAATTGTACCCAATATATTTATGTGTTGTGCATTGTATAGTCCTGATTTTTTAAAGTTGTTCTTAAAATTGCAAAAATTTTGTCAATGCTGTGACATCTGCAGGGTTTATACACATACAAACTATTTTCTTCCAGGCCATTCATGAAAAAGGCAGGTTTTCCAGGACCTGAGACAAGTCATTACAGATCTTCTTTATACCTTTTCTCAACTTGATGGAGAAGAGCTGATAAATTCTTTAAATTGAGTGCAATTCACTCTTGACCATATTTCTCTCTTCTGCTTCTGGGAATGTCATGTGTGACAGCATCAACAGCTTTAGTGGTCAGGCTATATCACATCTACTGCCTGTTCCTTATCCACTACAGCATTTGGTCTGTCTGAGAAGGAAATTAGATTGGCCTGACTGATTTCTTCTTGGAAAACCCAAATTGTCTGTTCCCTATTATCCTTAGGGTCTTTAAAAATCAATTGTTTAATAATTTGTTTTACTGTATTTCCAGTTATTGAAAGTAGAGGACTGCTTTTCACTCCTTTCTGACTGCTTGTTCCATTTTTATGGACAGGTGCTGTGCTTGAGCTCTTGTCTCCAAATTCTTTATTCTCTCCAAATTCCCACTGAACTTCAATTGGTTCATTATATACTGTACAGTGGCCACCACCAGGCCAGGCCAATCTGAGAATATCTGACCTACACCTACTAAGATTATTTGAATTTTTTTCGCCCCTGGTAATATGAAGTCCATACAGCTACATTGATTTTTCTTCTCCCCTTTTGTGTCAGTAATCTGCTACACTGAAGGTGAGATGTGGGGGTATATTTTTTAAAAAATTGTATTATAGCCCATTGAAGAGGTTTGACTCAGATGCACTGTGAATTGCTACCATGACAAAACTAAAATTGACTATAAATCAAGCTTTCAAGCAAGTTTAGGTTCTACTGAGGCATGGTTCCTTTTGCATGGCTTCACAAGCCGAATTGAGGCATTTTAGTTTTGATATGTTTTTAAACCAGGCTCTGTGTAAAGTCTCTAAGGCAACAGCCATCTCTGTCAGAGCACTGTAGTTGAGGTAAAAACAAAATTATCTCCAGAGATGCCTGTGTGTCCCCAGAGACTACCTTTGAAGTCCAGGTGAATATGTTTTGGTACCTAAATGTTAAAGGTTACAGTGGAGGAATGAAGGTGTTTAGCACAAGTGTCTAATGAGATGCTGGTACTGAGATGCAGGTAGTACATCTGTGATGCCTGTTCATTTCTTTATATGTCAAAGAACTTAAAAACTAAGTAAGATTTCTGTGAGCCCTGATTGTATTAGTGAAGCCAGTATAGCCTGAGCCCTGTGGTTTGTTTTTTTTTAAGACTGCATATAACTTCACTACATATATTGTTACAGGGCACAACTTTGGCCTATGTCAATTGGAATTTTCTCAGACCATATCATCCATGAAGTAGGGCTTGGTCCCAGGAGGCATGGTGAAGTCAGCCACTATTTGGGGGATGGAGTGCATTTTTTGGATCTGAGCTGAGCCATCCATGCTCTTTACAAAGAGGAAGGGATGTGGGTCTTTTTTTAAATTTGTTTGGTTTTAGTTGTTTTTGGGGTTTTAGGGGCACGTGCATGTGTGGGGATTTTTTGTTGAGTTGATTGGTTTGGTTTGGTTTGGTTTGTTTGGGGTGGCTTTTTTTGTAATGTGTTTCAGATATAGACAGTGAAGTTGGGTCTTTGATCTGGCTGCTGTTTATGCATTTTTGTAAATGCTGCTCTGTTGTCACATTTTACTACCAAATAAGTACCTTTTTGTCATAAATTATATCCTCATGATGCAGACTGTCTGGTCTGCTTTGTGAAATATCTCTTTTAAAAACTTTGTCAGTATAACATGCTAATAGCATGGAACATGATCACTTACTAATCATTAGTTGTGTTGATATTGCTTCTGTGAAGCATTATAAAGTAGGAAAATACATGGAAGATATTTATTACTTTGCCCTTCTCCACAGAAATCAGTTTATAACTTTGTTGAATGAAAAAATAGAATGGAAAAAGAAGTGTCATCAGCAACATTTAATGTAGCATGGGGGACCAGGGGGGTCAGTGAAACCTTGTATTAACTTGCTCTTTTTAAGGGTATCTATTCAGTCTTTACCAGGCCTTCCAGCCTTGCAGGGAAGCGTTGGGTTGGAAGGGAATGTTGCTCCATTTGGAACAGCTCTCTGCAGAGTGTAAGTACATTATAACTGCATTGATAGTTCCATTATCACAGCGTGAGTCTATCAGACTCGGTGAGGTTGCTAAGTAATCAGTCAATTGCAGGTCTTTCTTAAGTCAGGCTCTGGAAAATAAAAGGAATGCTGTATGGAAAATATTACTCTTGGTGTTTATTTCCAGTGGTGGAACTTATTTTAGTAAAATACTGGCATATTTTATTCAAAGATGGAACTGTATGGCAAATCCACACTTACAATATTGATGCTTTAATGTGAGGCTCTGCCATACTGAATAGCACTAATGCACAAGGTTGCTTCGAGATGCAAAAGAAAAATGGATAAGAAGAAAATAGAGATGCAAATCTGATGGGCATGAGAGAATGATATCTATCACATTTGGAGCAGGTCATCTGTAGCAATAAACTGCTAGTTTCAAAACTGATACCCTTACAGATATAATGATGGTTCAGAAAATAACCACCATATCAAAGAGGAGTCAGATTGTCCATTACTGCAACAGCGGGATCACCTTTACAATTGCCTGTTGCAAGGTGTCATTAAAAAGATTAGTTGAATCGTTGGGCAATCTAAACAGTGATGCTAACGTGAAAAATGCAATCTAGAGCAATTTCATTTCCCCTGAAGTATTTCCAATCTTAATATCACCGGACATTTGCCATTTGGACTCTTGGATTTCAAACCTGTTTGGTAAATCTTAATTTCATAAGTTTTTAATTGAATTTTTGAAGTATTCTTTTGTGAAGAACTTGATCATTAAATCTTAAGGCAACTGAAAAGCCTGGTAAATCTGTTAGTCCGACTTTTGCTAATCTTAATTTAATTTTTAAAAGTAGTAGTAGTGCAGACTGAAAGAGCTGGCCAAGTGTGAGGAAAAATAATGAGTTAAAAGGAGAAAGGAGAAAGAAAAGAAAAATATTAGAGAGATATTATTTAGAATATTTGCTATTCCAGCTAATAGGACATCTTAAAATATTGTTAGCTTTTTATTTGGTCATATGCACTCATCTGCAAGAGCCTTAAACTTGCTAGCAGAGACTACTTAGGGAACAAGGGGATTCAAGAAGTGAGGGTTTCTGTGGCCTTGGTCTGCTAAGATACTTGGAGCCTACTCACTTAATGGTCTGTTCAAGCTATAGTAATATCTATTTATTTTGTATATTTACTGTGGGTATTCACCAAGTGAGATTGATCATTGTAGCTTCTCTCCACAATGAGGAGAGGGAGATCATCTCCTCCAGAAGATGTGTTAGAAGGGCTAAGTTTATCTTTCTCATTGCCTGTTTTAGGGGGACTCAGGAGACACATCTAACAGCAGAGTTGCTGAGGCAGGTTCCTTCTCCATTACAGCAGCAAGTGCTTGGTGTTGTTTGAGTTTGAGTGAATAGGAAGCTGTATTTGCCATTTTAGAAATTATCGTTATTCCTAGAGTGGGTTATGGGAACAGCTTGTTTGGGGATTGACATGTTTCTTTCATGTTTCTCTAGCATCTAAGTGTGGACTTCAGGAGCAGAACTGTAACTCAGATTTTGGATTCAGAACTGCAGTTTTACGACAACTGGTAGTGCAGACTCAGTCTTGAACAGTCTTGGTGCGTCTTGATCAAGACAGAGACGTGTATGAACGGCTCTGCCTTTTGTTCTCTGACTGCACATAACCTTCCTGTAACCCTGCTGCTGTATCCTTAAGAGATAAAAGTTCCAGGAGATACAGCTGCAGCACATTGTGAAACTGAGAGTGTGGTGTTGGTAGCAGGTACGTGTTTTCTTTTAAAAAGTGCCTCAAGAATCCAAGGTACTTCTGAATCCTCAGCTGCTTCCCATTGTCCAAGCACAGACTTGTGAAGAACATGATTGTGGGTAGTAAAGGTGCTTTTTTGAATGGACAGCATCTGTACTTCTGCATTATTAACTCTGTCTGTGGATCTTATGGCTTATACTGGAACTTGCAAAGAGAACACCAATTTAATCAAAACCGGTTGTGTTTCTTCCAACTATCCCTGAAAGGATATTTAGGGGCTTCATATTCTTAGACAAACTTCATATTCTTAGACAACAGTACCAATCACAGTACTAAACTACAAGTAAAGCCCATGTAAAATTTGCTATTTTTTTTTGCATAATTAAAAAAAGAAAAAGAAAAAAAATCAGTGTGCAGAATTGTTAGTGATAGCTTCTCTTTACACTTGTGGTCTAACTTAATAGTGTATATCTATTTTTAAAACAATTCTACTGGAATGTTTACTGCTTTAAAAATAAAGGAAAAATGTAAAATTAAAAACCACTGAAGGAATTCATAAAGATAAATGCTTCAATATGGTAGAATTTTCAAGGGCAGTGAGTATAAGGATCAATGTTTAAATCCATTTTAAGGGAGGAGAAATATACATGTCAGACAATGTTGTTATTACTACTTCATAGAATTTGGCAGAAACCCTGATGCATGTTTCTTGTATAAAAACACTTCATTGCCCTGCAGTTCAGATCATTTGGCTGCTGTAAAACAAGGAGTTCAAATCATTTGCCTTCACTTCATTTTATTTGCATCCTTCCTTAGAATCAAGCTGTGCATGTGTGAAAAGAGGAGTTGAAGGGGATCGTGCCACTTTTAAGTTCATTAATAAATAATGATGCATTGATGTTTTATGAATAATCTCTCCCAGCAAATTTTTGGTACAGTATAGGGGAATTGCATACTCAAGTGTTTTAGTCTTAGACAACAGGTTTTGTTGCTTCCACTTAAAAAGACTTAAGGATTTGTTGTTATAAGATTTTTTTTTTTTTGATGGCAGACACTGTAAGTTCTAATAGTTTACAGCCATATGTTAAAAAAATGAACAAAATGTTCTGCAACTTTCCGTTCGTGTTCAGCATCTGTCTTACACTGTTTTTATATCAAATAAGCATCAAATCTAGAAGAGCTATTTTCCCTTGATATTTCTTATGGTAAAAATAGCCTCAGAATGTCAGTCCCTGACCTTGTTGACTCAATACTTTGAATGTAAATATGTGTATTATTTCCTTGTACAGTATCATTTTGAACTCTATCTGTCCTTGTTTTCACACATTTATTTTATCACAATGAGAGATTCCTGTGCTGGACAAATTATTTTTTCTACTTTCATGGCCATAACAGTGAAATAAGCAAAGTGATATTTGCATTTTTCATTTCTTGATCGTGAAGTTTTGATCCACCCTGCAGGCATTTGCCCTTTGGGTTAGGTGAAAGATATTTCAATATTCAGTCGCTAAAAGTAGGCTCATAGAAGTCTTGCACTCAAGCATGGAGACTTCAATGCCCTGTCCAGAAGACAGGAAATTTCCCAATTTATTATTGATTTTTCTAATTGTATTGAAAATGCAACTCAACACATAACATAGAAGACATTAAAATATGCTGTTTATTGTAAAGTGGAGCCCTAAAAAATACAAATGCACTCTCATCCATCAAAAAGTCTGAAAGTCTCGTGGCTGCATTGCTAGTGCTGGATGAGTGTTTTGAGGAATTTTGCATGAATTAAAATCCAGGTGAAGGAAAAGAATAGTAAATGAGTTGGAGAAGATAGGCCTGATTATTTTATTTTATCTCTGGAACTGGTTTTGTAGGAAGTTGTGAAAACTGAGACTTAAACAAAAGTTCATACTTCATTTGTTATTTAAGTCACTACTCAAAATATCCAAGTTGCTGCTAATTATTATAGTATAGACTAGTGGAGGATATATTTAAACTATGTGCTATGTTATTTATTCCACTTTTTAACACTGGGATAAGACCAGATGTAGTAATGTCTTACCAGTGATACTCTGCACTCCTGGAAGACATCTTTAACCCATCTAGTGCTGTCTCCTAGCAGAGGTGAGTAGTAAATTTAGGAAGTCCTGGTGACAGTCCTTATTTCATTTGTGGGTGAATGGGTAACTGTAAACCTGTGTAAAACAATGACAATGTTACTCCAAATCCATTCAGAAATTAGTTTTTGCTAATAATTTTCAAAAATTGCTACCATGAGGGGTTGTCTGGTAAAATGTATATAGGCTTAGAAAAGCATTTTCCAAATATTATAAGCTGTACATGATTTAGAGTAGATCATCTGCTCCCTGAGCCATTGTTCCCTATAAATAGTAGTGAAATATCGAAACTGTGTTCATCATGTCATCTTGCATATATTTAGGAGACAAAAATGCATGAACATAAAATATACTGTGTTTAGACTGCATGTATGTAAACCATCATGGGTAGGGATTTTTCATTTTTAAGACTTAGTAATTTAACCTACAGGAAGCAGAGGTGGAGTCTGAAATTCAATGGGAATCCCAGTTCTTAAAGATTTCTTTATTGCTTCTGGAGTGAGAGGGCAACCTAGTTCTATTTTTAGATTTATCCATAGTAAGAATAGAAACTCTACTCTGTAGGTAACCTTCTAGTGGATTGTTACCATGAGTGTGTTTAGTAAAAGACATGTAAAATCATGTAAAAAGAGATGAAAGGTATGGTCAGAAATCTTAGCTGAAAGGCATTTTTAGCACTGCATGGGTTCATTTCCTTTACTGTTGCTATCTTGCAGGTACTTAGCATTTATAGACATCATACCCTTGTAATTGAACTTGCATGAATCATTTATTTACTACGCTGCACTTACGGGTAATATATGTCAAGGGAATTCATTTTTTATTATAGCTTATGGAGCCATTATGATGTCATAATATATACAAAGATAGAGCTATAGCTTGGACAGACCTGTCTCTTAGATCTGTGAAACTCAACACTATCTACATTTCTATTTTCAAAGCAGAAGTGCAATATTTAGTATTCTTCTAACCCTTCACAACAGCTTTTTGGTAAGATTAAAGGAATAGGTTATCCTATATATGAGAGTGATAGTATCTGCAAGCTGGTATGGAAAAAAAAAAAAGGGGACAAAATGTGGAAATTTGCCAAGGAAGATTAACATATGGTCTTTTCCTTCAGGAGTTTAAATAAGAGCTAGTATCACCCATTTCCAAGCTGGCTGCTCTTCCTGGTCTGGAACAGAGTATTTGAACCAGTGCACAATGCCTGTTGAAGCCTCCCCCAGTGAGAGGTTCTGAATTTTTGAGGTCTTCATGTCTCGGGAAGTCCAGTGCCTGAGGGATGGGCAAGTTTCATTGTGCAGAGAGAAAAGCAGAAAGTAATTTTCTATAGGCAAAAAGTAGCTTGGTGATCAAGTTTAATGAAATGGAAAATGTTCAACAGATCACCTCTATACTTCCACTTCCTATTCTACTATCAAGCAAAAACTATGATGCATAGTTATAAAACAGTAGACAGTTGAGAAAATAAAGAGCTTTTCCAGGCTCTACTTTTAGCTAAAATAGTTCAAATAGACTTTTGTGGCTGTAATGGGCATAACTTTGTATTTTAAAGCTGAATGCTATAATGGGAGCAACTTGTTTTTATAAGGAAACGTAGAACAGATTTTTAGTGATAAAACCAGGCTTTTGCATACACAGTGTCTTCTGGTGCTCCTTATGATTCAAAAGGAATGGGGACATTCAGGGGGAATAAAGGGTTTGGTGCCTAAGAGTTATATCTTTATGTTAGCCAAATCTCTGAAGAAGCATTTCCATAAGAATAGCACATACATCTCTAAGAATGCTTTTGAGAAGCTTATTTTTTAGTTGTGGCTACTCTGTCCAAAGTAGCCCAGTGCTTTTTGAGTTGTTTAGTCAGATGCGTCCTTTTAGCACTCAAACTAAACTGCCAGGAAAAAAAACTACTTTCTTTTTTCTTCTAGAGAGCTGTATTTCACAGGTTAAGATTTGCTGACTCAAATTTAAAAACGTTTTTTCTAGACCAGCATAAAAGAAAATCTAAACAGGAACTCTTATAAATACTTTGATTGGAATAATCCTAGCTTAGAGCTCCATCTCTTCTTAGAGGAAAGCTTGCTGCTCTGTTTAGTTATATAGTAATTTGTATTTCAGTACAATTTAATGCTTACTTGGAACAAGCCTCCAATTTAAAGCAGAAAGAGAAAGTCTACATCTGCATTCCCAAGAATCTGTGATGTTCATATCAGTGTACAGTGCTGTGCACTGTTACAGAAATATAAAATACAGTTCTCTGTGCATATAGTGGTAACATCTTGATGTTTGTTTCAAGTCTGTAGTTGTCTAATATCTGCTTTTATAAAACCTATCATGTTTTCTGCTGAACAGTAGCAAAAGAATTAAATATAGATTATATATATATAAATATATATATATGTGTGTGTTTAACAGAGTGCTTTGGAGCAAGTCTAGTAGTGAATCTGAACACTGTTTTGATGATTGTGTTACATACCAAAAATTCATCTTCTCAGTAACAACAGTAGATTTTGAAGCAGAAAATGAGAAAGACAGGTTTTGATGAAAATAACAGTTTGATAAAAATCTGTTTATATGGCAAGAGAGTTTAATAAGAAAGAAATGTCTGACTTCTTAGATTTGGAAGACACTCTTAGGCCTTTCACTTATTTATTACAAATATTACCAGAGCTTAACCCCAATAAATATGTAGAAATGAAAGAAAGATTTTAGTGCTATTTTAAAAGTGGAAAATCTAAAAAATCCTTCAGCTCTGCTTTTCTTTTTTAAGTAATACGTTAGTTAATGTAATAGGTATGCCAATAATTTATGAGAAGGGGATTAACACATCGTCTGAGATTAGGTCAAGTAAGTAATTTCTTGATTTCAATAACAATCACATCAGGTCCATAAGATACTTTATAACCATTATTTATTTCCAAGTTCAGGTCTGATGATTTTTCACTTTTATTTATGGCAGCTAACTATGCTAAAATTTCACTGACAATGTGCTTAAAGGAAAAATAAAGGCCGTTTTTTCTCCAGAGGAAGGCTAAACCTCTTCTAAAATTTAAACCAGATCAATCAGGTGCTTCATCAATAAATACATGCCATCTTCTGCAGTGCTGCATGTGACCCACAAGTTCAGAAAGCATGAGCTCACTCTGAGGTAGACAAAACACATTTGAGTTATGTTCTCTTTTTAAAAGCAAAGATTGCTTCTAATTTATTGAGGCAAGAGATAATTAATTCTCAGATTCAATACAGGGACCCAAAGAATTAGATTCCATTTTTAGATCCCCAAATAAGGCTTAAAACTAGAAACTGAGAAAGTAAGAGGGTTTTTGTAAACAAAATCAGACATATTCAAAAGTATAAGGAAAAATGTGTCTGCAGATGGTCTCTAACTATCATCTTAACAAAAAATTTCAAAAAATAAAGCCATAAAAGAATAGCTCTTTTCATTTTTTCCACCCTCTAGGGGGAAAGCAGGAGCATCATTTTTCTTTCTCTTCCTTCCATTCAGTCTTATGGGGAACTATAGTCTTCTGGGTGATTACACTGCCAAACTGTGTTTCCACATAGCTGAACATCTTGATTGCAAAACAGTGCACCTCTTATGACTGCAAACTTCACATTTCTCTTTCCATCTGTCTTGTCCTTTTGCGTGCATCAGTGCCATTGCATACCAGGTTCCTGTGATGGTTTGTTTTATCAGCATAATGGGACAGGTTGTAGTGCAGGTGCTCTAAATCTCCAGACTAAAGGTAATTCTCTCCTCCTGCTGCCATCATTTTCTGTAAGGTAAAATTTATACAGAGGTTGCTTCTTATTTGTCAGAACTAAGAAGCAAAGTCAACTGGCAGATCTATGCTAAGCTTGCAGTTCTAATTTCACTTTTATAAGCTTGGAAAAGCACACTTCAGAATTTTCGGAGACTTTTCTTGCACAGCAGCACCTTCCTAACTCTACATTTTCTTTTCACAACACTAGTTGCATGTTTTCTCTGTCATTCATATTTCATTTTGATGGAACAACTGGATGAGGGACAATACAGGGCTTAGGCTAAACTGGAAAATCAAGGTCAGTAATTCAGAGAACTAATTTGCAGCATTCCTAAAAAGCCTTATAACAGAAAATTGTCTTCTGTATATGGAACCAGATTGTTTGGCTAAGATCAAGGCTCCTTTCTGCCTCTTCTTTTGGCATCCTTGTTGATGTGAAGTGTGGGAATAACAGCCCACAAATTTTTCTCTCAAATGGATAACTAACTGGTTGGCATGTATGAATAATCTGAAAAACTGTATGCAAAACATCATCATTTCTCTCTAATTTTAAAGGCATTTCAAATAATATGCTTAACCTGGATAGTTTAACATGATTCTGAGTTAAGCTTTCTGAGTAGGAACTGAAGTTTCATCAGACTTCATCAGTGCATGTTAAATGTACATAGATTCTTCTTCCTCTCTCCCATTTTTAATTAACCATCCAATTGCTTTTAGCAGTCAATTCTCTGTGTAGTTTATGGCAGTAAATTATATCGGCAGTCATTGTTTTGTTGTGCAATAAGCTATTGCTAATTGGCATTTCCTCTTTAATAGACTCTGTTAAGAATTATGTTAAAATAATTGCTGCCAGAAAGCACAGTACTGAACTCTTAATTACTGGCTAACAGTTCTGTCCTTCAGATCCTTCCTCCAAGCTATGCTTTCATAGAGCATGTGCTTTCAATTTGAATTCAGCTCCATAAGACTCAGGAGAATCTATTGTCTATCAAAGCCAAACTCATAATAACGAAGGATTTGCCACAGCAGTTCAGACACCAGGTCTCTGTAGTCTGGTGCCATGCCTCTGGCAGTGGCTATTTCTTGATATTTTAAAAGAAGGTAAATCTCTTCCCAAAAGGCTAATGCATAGTACCCCTTTGTGTGACACTGCACTTTCTTTCTAAATCTTTCAATTCATTGTCTCATACCCTGAAGCATAAGATCTGATTACCCTTATTGTCTTACCTGGCATAGCTACAAATGTTATTATCAGTCATAAAATTATGCAGTTCTTTTTAAAAATGTAGCTATGGTTTTTATCTTGATGACCTGATCTGACAGCCAGTTCCATTGACTATGTAAGAGAAATGTTTTTCTATATTGCTTCAGCATTTGCTGTTCTTTCATTTAAAACTCCGTTTATTTTAAAAATAGTGATCAGATTTTAATATATCCTATCTAATTATTAATACCTGCACAAAATTCCCTCTAAGTGTTATACAATTTTGGCTGCTATGAAATTCTGAAACTTGCTAATTCTTTTATTCCCTTCCATTTATTGGTCCAGCCTTAGAACTAGTCAGTTGTTTTCCTGTGATTTTTTTTTTTTTTTTTTTTTTTTTTGTATTTGTACTATAACTACAGATTCCAGATAAAAATGCTAATTACCCTCCTTTCTGCCTGGANATACTAATGGATATTTAAATGTACCTGATGTAAGATCTGAGGCCTATATTTTTAAATTTTATATCCCTCATTTTGCCTCATGATGTGAAGAAATTTAGTAAAAAGAAAATAATACATAGGTCTTATGAAGAATTTTGCTTTTAAGTTAATGACTGTAAAACAGTTATAGATTTTAAGCAGCTAAAATTGAAGATCTTTCAGTCTTTTTAACAGATCATTAGAGTCTGAGTAATCAGGATGTGCTACATTATGGGAATGATATAGACTGTTTGTGGACTTATTTTTAATTTGCATCACCTTTTATCTGTTTAAGCTAAATTTAGTCAATCATTGTGACAGATTATTTCTCTTAGATATTTCCTAGAAAAAGTGTAGTTTCATATATCCAGAGGCAAATGGAATAATTATGTGCTATATAGTATACGTAAAAAACCCCTTGCCCAGTTATCATAGAAGCATAGAATATCCTGGGGTAGAAAGTTCATTGAGACCAGCTCCTGGCCCTGCACAAGACAATCCCAAAAGTCACACCATGTTCCCAAGAATGTTATCCAAGCTCTTCCTGAACTCTCTCGGGCTTGGTGCTGTGACTCCTTCCCTGGGGAGCCTTTCACCTTTTGTGCCCAACCTTTTCACCTTTTGAGTGAAAAACCTTTTCCTAATGCTTCATCTAAACCTCTCCTGACACTTTAGGCTGTTCACTCAGATCCTGTCACCAGAGAGATCAGTACTGGCCCCCTCACTTGCTCTTGTGAGGAACTTGTAAGCAGCTATGAGGTCTCTCCTCAGTCTCCCCTTCTCCAGACTGAATAAACCAGGTGACCTCAGTTGCTCCTCATATGGCTTCTTTTCTAGACCCTTCACCAGCTTCCTGGCCCTCCTTTGTATACACTCTAATTACTTTATCTCTTTCTTACTTTGTGGCACCCAGAACTGCCCCCAGCACTCGAGGTGAGGCTGCCCCAGCTCAGAGCAGAGCAGGACAATCCCCTCCCTTGCCTGCCTGGCCATGCTGTGCCCGAGGAACTCCAGGACAGGGTTGGCCCTCCTGGCTCCAGGGCACTGCTGGCTCACATTCAACTTCCTATCAACCAGGACCCCCAGATCCCTCTTGGCAGCACTGCTATCCAGCATCTCCTTCCCCAGTCTGTACATCCAGGGTTGTCTTGTCCCAGGTGTAGAATCTGGTACTTGTTCTTGTTGAACTTCCTATGGTTGGTGATTTCCGAGCCTTCTAATTTGTTGATGTCTCTCTGCTGGTTCTCACTGCTTTCACTTTTCTGTTTCAAAATATTGTTTCATGGTCCTGTAGTGTACACTGAGATCTCTTTCCTCATATTTATTTTTTCCTAATGAATCTTCATTTTACCACTTCTGGTGTCATTGAAGGTTTCTTCTAGTATAATCTAGGTTCTTTAACTACTTGAAGATTGTAAAACCTTCCAGAATTTCCAGTAAAAAAACCCCAGTAAACTCCCACTATCACAGTTCCTAACTTATGCTGTCCCATTTCCAAGTCATTAATTAAGAGTGCTTATCTCAATAGCAACCCCAGGAGCATTCACTCCTACATTTTCTTCATTTTGAGGAGCAGCTGCTTGCCATTACTCGTTGTTTCCCGTCACTTAACAATTTTTCAATCAATTCTATGACTCTGTCCCTTGCCCCACAGTTACTTATTTTCCTTAAAGGACTCTAATGGAGGGAGTTTATGAAAAGCTCATTGGAAACTCAGGAAAATTAAGTGCCTTGGGTTATTTAATCTGCTATTTCAGCAACTGTTTTCAGAAGAGCTCAGAAAGTCGGTCTTTTTTGTTGTTGTTGCTGCTGAGGGCAGTCTGAAGGTAGCTCAGGTTATACTGTGTGCCGCAGATCTTTTCCTGGGGGCGGGTGGCCGGCGCTGTCCCCGGCGCTGTCACTGGAGCTGTCCCCTGTCACTCTGATTGTTCAGACTTTCCTGATGCACTTTCTAACGTAATGTTTTCATAGTTCATAGTCCTTTCTCACACACGGGTGCTATAATTAGAAGCATGTTTATGTTCAGACGAGGTTGTTTATATACTTTCTCTTGGTGTGAAAAAACAACTGATGAGCAGTTGTCTTGACCAATGGGATGGGAGAGGTGTCCAACTTCTCCTCCCATCCCTGGTCTGTGTGAAAATACTATAAGTTTGGAGTCAAATGTTTTAATAAATAGTTTTTAGCCTTCTCATGGGAAAGTGTGTTCGTGTGTGTCTTTGCATGTCCCACAAGGACAGTCCCCGTTGCTGTCCCCGTTGCTCTCCCCATTTCTGTCCACATTGCTGTCCCCGTTTCTGTCCCTGTTGCTCTCCCCGTTTCTGTCCCCGTTGCTCTCCCCGTTTCTGTCCCGGTTCCTGTCCCCGTTCCTGTCTCCGTTCCTGTCCCCGTTGCTGTCCCTGTTATTCTCCCCGTTTCTGTCCCCGTGTCTGTCCCCGTTTCTGTCCCTGTTGCTCTCCCCGTTTCTGTCCCGGTTCCTGTCCCCGTTCCTGTCTCCGTTCCTGTCCCCGTTGCTGTCCCTGTTATTCTCCCCGTTTCTGTCCCCGTGTCTGTCCCCGTTTCTGTCCCTGTTGCTCTCCCCGTTTCTGTCCCGGTTCCTGTCCCCGTTCCTGTCTCCGTTCCTGTCCCCGTTGCTGTCCCTGTTATTCTCCCCGTTTCTGTCCCCGTTCCTGTCCCCGGCGCTGTCCGCGGTGCTGAACGGCCGCTCCGCCCCCGCCCGGCCAGGGAGCCGCGCGTCCTCCGGCCCTGCCTGCGGGTCACGCGTGGAGTTCTGCGCTCCTGCTCAGCGCTTTCTGCATCCTTCCTGCACAGAAAGACCCGTCCAGGCTGGCAGAGAGCTGGGTTAGCAGTAGAGTGCTACTTCAAGTTCAGTAAATGTGCCCATCAGCAGCAATGAAGTTACAGACAAGGTGAGGTTGAGATGAAAGCTGTTACCAGAGTTATGGAAATAATCAGTTGTGAGGATCCAAATAATGAATATAGAATAATTCTGCCTTGGATAATATCCTGGATCTAAGAAATTCTTTATATTTAAGTTATTAATTTTAAAACATGGCACTGGATTTTATTTTTTAAAAAATCATCTTGATAGATGTCTTTCTAAATGCGGGTAAATTGATTATTTGGTGATATTTTTCCCTGTAAGAGGCCAGCATCATTGCTGTCTTTTCTTTGAATCAGTCTTTCTGCCCAAACTGATGGCTGGAACAATAGAGATCATTCTGGAGCAGGAACTTCTCTCAGAATCCAGGTCTTATCGCAGCTTTAACTGGCAAAGGCTGCTATTCATACTGTCATTCACTGATGCTACATAATAGATGGTGTCTGCCTTGCACACCATAGATAACTCAACAGATTAGGAGCTGGATTTAATTCCACATACTCAACTGACCCCAAAACCACCCAGCCTCTCCAAACAGAACAAAAAATCCACCAACAGCAGAAGATAACTGATAATTTATGTTGTCCGAATGTGTGACTTTGTTTTTTGCACTGATTGTCATTGGGAATTTTGGCATACCCACTTTTAATTAAGGTTGTTAAATACTGTTTCTCCATAAAAATGATGACAATGTAATCTTATCTATCATTTTCCCACAAGCAAGTACTGAATATAACCACAATTTGTGCGCACTCACACACAGTGATTATTTTATATCGAGAAATAATTATTCCTGATTTTATTTCCTTCATATGTGTGAAACATGGCATAAATTCACAAAATATATGTATATATTAATTGTAAACATTGTGTGGAGTATAATGGTTTATGATTTTTCATGAGTAGGCCTGTAGAAATAGTCTGAGGGTGATGTCAAGAGTGCCACATACTTTATGGTATAATGACAAGGAAAGTTATACTGACAATAATAACTGCCATTCAGTCACCATCTCACTTAAGTAAGTAAGAGGCTCTTCTTGTTTATACCTTTAAATAAATAATAAATTGTATTTCCTTTGTTTGTTTTGGTTTTTTTTTATGTAAAAAGATTGAAACAAAGTAGGATATGCAAGGAGAGAAAGTCCTTCAGTATGTGATTCAGAACTTCTCTGAGTCATTGGTATTTATTTAATTTTTTGTTTTCTTTGGGAACCAAATTGCAAAAGCGCTCCAGGGACACCATTTTGTAAGACCAAGGAGACATATTCATCCTAATACTTTGCCTTGTCCTGGGAATTGAAGTCTGGGGTAAGAGGTTGCATGTAGTTCTCTATCCAGCTGGGCAGAAGAAGAGGGGCTGTTGTCATACGTAGCCTTTATTCCCTGCACCTGCCTCAATCCTCCAGCTAGTAGATGAAAAGGGAAATACACTGCAGTCTCTATTTAGTGGCAATAAATTACTTCCTCCTGCTGTCACTTTAATGGAAAGAATTCTGTATTTGAATCACAGTTCCTTCCTAGGACTCATCCACGACTGATGCTATAGGCTATTTATTGTACATCTTGAGTAAAAGAGGCTTAAGTTCTCCATTAATTCAGTTTGGAGATAAAGGATCTACTTTTTCCAGCAATAAAAATAGTGTGTATGTACATCATCTAATTAAAGGCTTAATACTTTGTGTGCATAAATATTATCAGAAATAGTTTTTATGTGACATGCAAGTGGTAAAGGGGAATTTTGGGTACGTATTAAATAATTCTCAATTGATCTTGTCAAGTTATTGCTCCACGGCTAGAAAATATAAGTAAATGTTTTTCTTCTCTGTGTTCAATTTAACCGTTGTTTAATTTAACCAGCATGGTTACACATAAATATACAATTTTTGTTCAGATAAATGCACATGAGTTTAAATGAAAGTGCAGTGGCAATTAGTTCCAGTGTCTCTTTCCCACAGGAATACAAAACTCAGCCTTTCCCAGGGGTTGCTCTGAAGTCTGTTGGGGGAGGTTGGCTGCAGTTCATCCTTTCTTTGCTGAAAAACAAAGAAGAGTTTTCTTTGTATGCTACTTTGGGCAGCCATGGCGCCCTCTCAGCCCTTCCGTTGCTTTGTCAAATGCAAATGGAATTCTGTTTTCTGTTTCAGGCTACTCTTAAGTACTATTTCCCAGAGTCATATTCAAACATGTTTTTTCAAAATATCACATGATAGTATTTCCGCAAAACTGTCCTGATCAGAAGCACAAGGCCATGATTTGCTTTCTCCTGATGTTTTCCCAGTGTCATAGTGGCTTAGAGACAGGGTTGTGGCAGTGCAGGGCTTGTCTGACAAAAAGGATAGTATGGCCCTAAACTTGCCTTGAACTCACAAGTTTTAACTTTGGGGTGTTTATTTGATAGGGTTTTTAAATGGGTTTTTAATTGTTATTTTTGGGTTTTGGTGGATTTTTTTTATTGTTAGTTGTTTGTTTTGGGGGTTCTTTGCTTGTTTTGTTTTTCTGGGGTTTTTTTTGTTTTGTTTTAGTTTGGTTTGGGTTTAGCTTTTCTCTGTGTGTGTGTGTCTGTGTGTGTTATTTGAGACCTATGCTTAACAGTGTATGCAGTACCTGATGGGTGGAGCCTGTTGTAGAATAGGCATTTAGACTGCGTTGAAGCATGTCCTTCACCTTTGAAAGCCTACAGTTTGATCTAGGAGGCATTCTAGATGTCTGTAAGGCAATCTTACACTGCTGAGGGCAGCAAAATACTTAGCAGAGTAATAACATAAACAGGCAGCAGTAGGAAGGTGACAAGATTGGGTAATGACCTGCAACACTTTGCTTCTCTGACTTGGGAAGAGATAAAATATCTCCATTACTTCACTGCAGCCATCTCAAGTTGGGAGGGCTGAAGATCAAGTAGTCTGGGTGTGTTGTGCTGGAGCATGCAATAAGTATGCAAAGTTCAGTGAGCCTTTTAGTTGTAAATGGCACATTCATTTTTACTTTTGTAATGAAGGTCTTTCTTCAACTTCTCCTTAATTATTTTTGGTTTTTTTGTTTTTTCTTTAGTCTTCTTTGTCAGTCCTAAAGTGTCCCTGATAAATCTGTTTATACAGAAAGTTCATTCTTTCGAGTGGTGACAGTTCAGTGAGTCGCCCAGTGCACCCACACATTGTTCCAGTTGATCGTCAACTAGATGCATTTTTTGATTGACAGTGATTTAAATTTTTTTTTAGTGTCAAAAATTTGCTGTTCTGTTTTTTGAAAACAATGGGAAGTTGTTACTATGCAAACAGTAAATATCCATATTAAAGAAATGCAACTGGATGTGTTTCTCAAGTGTTACTGCGTTTAGTTTAAGAGTATTAAAATACATGTTTCTTTCTCTTCCCTTAATGTGATCAGCAAGTGAAAGGGAGAAAAAGAAATCTCTTCTGGATATGAAACTGCTTCCTATTATTCTTTGTTTTTATACAAACTAAAGTTATGAGAAGGTGATTAAATATATAGTTAAAAAATCCACTGCAGAGAAGGTATAACAGCTTGAAGAAAATTAAAAGGGCCATTCAACCAGGAATCTTACAATCAACTGAACTATGAGGCATTATTCAAAATAAATGCTTCTATTCTAAGATGAAAAAATATATAGAGAAAGAAAGAATACATACATACGCACACACGCATACATGCCAAGGGTAGTCTCCCTATGTTTAATGTTTGCATTAAAATAAAAATCCAATTCAAAATATTATCTCCCCAGCTGCCTGTGCAGACCATTGGGTTGGCCTGGGAATTTTCTCATTACAGGTACCGAAGCAGTTAGTCAGTGATTGATGCTGTATTAATTCACAGCACAGACACTTTGCCTTTGTTACTGAACATTAGACAAATTAGTTCTTACAAATGCACATCCCACCCCCACTGCATCCAAGCTCCCCACTCTGGCTGGTTAGTATTGCTAATAACCTTCATTCAGAGCAAACTGAAGCTTTAGGGAGGAGGAGTTTGCTAAGGGAAGGGGCAGAAAACAGGTAGCAGCCACTGGGATATAACAATACAGTCATTTGCTGGCAGAGCTCAGCTCAGTAATGACAAATGATCTTTTCATTGTCAGACCCCCCAAATTAATTTTCCCTCCCACTTCTCATGAGGCCACATTCATCACACAGATTGTGTTAAATGTACTTTTGACAGGACAGAGAAAGATGAGTAGTAAAATATTTGATTCTAGGAGCTTCTTATCTTGGGAAGTTAACCAATAGGATGATACCTGTAAAGGTAAATATTTCTGTAAATGTTCCTGAGATAAATCTGCATTAAGATTTTTCACAACATTTGGGTAGAGGGTTAAGCACAAATGAAAATGAGAAAGCAGTGGAAGGAAGGTGGAGTAATATCTTTAGCTGTTTCCACTGACCTCAGAGTTAAGCCCTGCATTGTACAGAGGGCACAGCAGCTGAAATAGATATGTACCATTTATGTTTGTAATGTTCTGTATAGAATAAAATTGGGGTTTTTTTATTCTCTTCTTTGAAATTAATTAGCCAGAGATGGTTTTCAAGTACACTTTTATAACTCCCCATTAAGTTTTTGCTGTACACTGTCTCTTTTTGGCCATTTAAAAAGATGTAGGAAATTACTTTGTATGGAGGAGAACCAAGAGATTTGTCAAGGTCAGCAGAAACACTAGAGCACGAGTAGGCAGGGGAAGCCCAGCACAATCTAGTTTTTTGAAATATTCTGCTTATGGCTGGATTAAGTCACATTAATTGAGCATAAAAGCAGAGTGTTTAGTGCTTAGAATGTGACTGAAATTGATGTAAAGATTCTTGGGCAGCAAAGTGCAGAAAGTGTGCTCACGGCAAACTTGTCTCTAATATTTTCAGTATATGATTGGTTCTCTGTATTTTGTTAGTATTTTTTTTAAAACAGCCTTAATTAACTGAACTGAGAGCAGTAGCTATCTGGTCACAGATTGTCTTCAGTGCATGATACCTAGTAAGGTATCATGAGGTTCTACTCAAATATAATACCTAGTAAGGTTAGATGAGGTTCTATTCAAATCTGAGACTCTCTTCATTTCCACCAGTACTGGTACTGGCCTTGTTAAAGACATCCAAAATGCCTTCCATACTGCATTTGCACTTCCTTGATTCACATAGTCCAACACCTATGAACATTCCCTGGAAGTGTTCAAGACCAGTTAGAGCTTCAAGCAATTTGATCGAGTGGAAGATGTCCCTGCCCATGTCAGGGGGATTGGAAAGATATGATATTTGAGGTCCCTTCCAGCCTAAATCCCCATTCTGTGATGATTTTAATATTTTAAAGTTGGTTTCCTGATCAACTGCTGACATCCAGCATAGTGGGGCTGCTTGTTATTCTCCTTTTTGCTGGGGTCTGATGCTGATTGCACTTGAGCTATGCAGAATTTCAGGCATGGTGCAGATGTCAATTAAATATACAGATGCACTTTTCTTCAGGGAAATACTGCTCCCATGTTGCACTGCTTCACTCATCTCCACTTTTCCTCCTATACCTAGATAGGAGCAAAATTCCATTTGGAGTTCTTTGGTGTTTCATATAGCATGTTGGAGGTAATATGCTTTCATAATTCACACACACACACACATGTTTGTTGACATAATTCATACTTCAGTTAACTTTACACTGCTTATTGACACTTGTAGCCAGGTTCTATGTCTCTGGTAAATCTTACATGTGTCTCTTGAATAATGGTATCTGTGTTGCAAGAGGGATGGAAAAAAGTGGAGTAGAAAAGTTCTCATGCAGGTTGTCTGTTAATCACTAGATTGGTTAAAAACCAAAACCTTTGAACTCCAAAAGCTTCCACTTTTTGTTCAGGTACATTTAGAAGGACTGTATTTGTTATGAAAGCTATTGTATTTATTGTGCAACTTAGAAAGTATGCATATTACATATATTTCAGATAGAGATCAAAAAGATTTTTTTGCTCACTCTATTTTCCTTCAGAGTTATAGAAGGAAAAATATGTTTCAATGTCATAGAAAAACATGTATTTCAACATTACTTCTGTATTGCATTTTTCTTTCCCTAGTGACAACTAGATAATACCAGATTAGTGAATGCAAAACATATGTTTACCTATATGCCTAGCTGCAATATTAGACAATAAAGCTGGAAGTCAAGGGAGTGGAAATGAAAATAGCTTCTAGGGAAAATTAATAAAGGGGTGGCAAAGCAGAATTAGAGTGAGTTGCAAGCTTGCTTTAAAGGTCATTGCCCATCCTCTTGCCAGAAAAGTGTGTCTTGGGGTTTTTTTGAGGTAGGAGGGAGCCTTCTGATGTCTGTCTTGGAGTTCTCCTGTTTACCTTTTTATATAATTAAGCAGAGCAGATTGGCATTTAGTCTTATTCTGACAACAGTAAATTAGGCTTAACTCTTTAATTACAATGAGAAGGAAATCACCTTTCTGATATCCTTCAATTAGCTGAAACAGCTGTTAAGTTATAATTAAAATTTCACATGGATCATTTGAGGTTTTGGGATGTTTCCATTTAATATAGAAAAAACATTTACATATATGCACTTGCTTTTCAACAACCTTTTTTAATCTGTCAGTGCTATAGTAGGAATAGTGATGCTATATTGAGCAATGTATTTCTGGCTTTATGAATAGACAGCTGGTTCTGGAAAATGAAAAAAGGGATATAGAAGAAGGTGAACAGAAAATATGAAAATATGAAAGCTCAAAGTGCACTGTAGCTATCTCAAAAGTAAGCTTATTTTTTTCTCATCTTCTTTCTCATTTCTCATCTCTAAGGCTCTTTGAGATTCTAATATTACCATTAAAACAGGAAGTGTGTTTTGGAGATGAACAATAACCTCAACACATACCCATAATTCTATATACAACCTCTTGTACATTTTAAGGACCCAGATTTGTAGATATTTTAATTGAAATAATCTATCAAGAAGTATTTAATATACTAAGGAGAATTAAATTCTGATCTTAAACAACAAAAGGTCTTAAAAGTACTATGGTTTACTCAATGGATACAAGTTTTTTTTTTGTAGCTCCTCTTGCTTCTGTCTGCATCTAGGTGCTCAGCTGGTGGGGAGGACCTCAGCAGCATGCAGAAATGGATTATTTTAACAATGGCAAGCACTGGTAAAACCTTCCAGCAAAATACATTGGGTGTTTGGAAGTGAGTTACCCAGAAACTGAATTGAGCTGCTCAGAGCACTAAGATAAGAGAGGTTTCCATACGATTTGTTGCTTCTTAATTACTTAGAGCAGTAAGTTCAGAGAACATCGCAGGAAGGGAGATTTTCTGTGTATGAGAAAAATATCTTTTTGATCCTCCTTTTTTCTTCTCTGCAGTCTCAGTGCATCACTAATAGTCTGGTTTATCATAGACTGACTCAATAGACTGCAGGAGCACAGCTGCCTCACCATGGTCTTCACTGTGGGCTGCAGGGGAAACTCTGCTCCAGTGCCTGGAGCATGTCCTCCACCTCCTTTTGCACTGACTGTGCTGTCTGCAGGGCTGTTTCTCCCACATATTCTCACTCCCTGCCCTGACTATGAAATGCACTGGGCTTTCCTAACTTATTTGCTTCAGAACTATTGAAAGATGCCCAGAAAATGACAATTTGTCATTTGGCATGGCTGCTTTTATGAGGTCTTGCAATTTATTTTCAAACTTGAGTATAGGCTACTGTGTGTTTATCTACTCAGGCAAAGGTAAGCATAACTTGGATATAAGTGCAGTTATTTTATCTTCAAAGGCAAAGTTTCTTTGGTATGGTTGTGAAGAGCTCATCCCTGAATTTTAAGTGAGTACATTGTTATGCAGTTTCCAGCTGTTATTTTTTGGGAAGGCGGGGGGAAAGCATGAGTAAGGTCTGAGAGAATATTTATTCACTGAAGCACAAAGACTTCACACACAGCTTTTTGTTTCATTTATCAGTAAGTTTAGATATAGGCAGACCCTGCAGGTACAGTAAAACTTTTCCTTGGATTTTCTTTTTTTTTTTTCCCCTGAGAGCAATGACTTTTTACATCAACTGCAAGGATTGCATTGTCCACTTTAGAGACATGTGCTTTCTTAAGTATTCCTTAGAAGCTCTGAGTTGATTTATGTTTTATAATTTTAAAGTTTTGTTATTTTTTCTGTCTTAAACAGTAAGTTTTTAAATCACCTGGATGCTTCTCCAAAGCTTGTACCGTGTAAGCTCTTATGGAAGAGAATGTTGCTGTCATTCTGTCTAAATCAACTTAAGAAAGCAGTGTCATTACAGACATGCAGGCTGGTGTGTAGGCAAAATCTCCTATCACTACTGACTGCTTAACAGAAGGCAACAGGGTGCTAGTTTTCCTGTGGAGAGAGTTTGAGCATTGCATTCCCAGACTTAGATTTTTGATGTTAGTGCATAAAACAATATTTTGATACTTGCACATATCAGTTTTAGTGTGGTGTAACATCATTATGACAAATGACATTAAGATGGACTAACACAATGGAAGGCCAAATGTGATGTATTTTGTCTTATTTAGTAAAAACATGGGCATTTAAAATCACATTTATCATTGTAATTCAGGAGCATGCACTGAGACTTTGTCTTATGTCCTAAGCAGGAGATAGTTGGAAAATGGTCTGCATGTATATTGTATGATTAAAGATTTTTAAAGAGACTTTGATTACATCTCAGTAAAGATCACAAGTGAATGTAAAACTGCATATCTTCATTTTCCAGTGCCTACATTGCATTGATTAGCAATATCATTTGCAATGTGCCACACAAACTGATGCAGCTAAATTGACAGAAAGGACAAAACAACACTAGCTGGTGTCCTGCCATATTCCACCAGACAAGCTTTTACATTTCTGATATCCAAAGGTTTAAAATATTTTAATAGAACCCTGTATTGTAATAAAATTTGAGAGCCAGACATAAGTAATTATGTCTTAAGTTGTCAAAAATGCTAATAAAACATGTTTGTGGGTTTTCCCTTTAATGAGTGAAACAATAAAACAAAATAATTGCCCAAGTTTCCACTAGCTTTAGAGCTCTAAAAGAGGTTCATCAATGTCTTGATATCAAGCTTGTTTGTAGTGAATTATGGCCATTTTCTGCAATAAAATTTAGTTTGGTGGAAGAAATGGATTTTCAAGCCCGATTTTATTAGTGTGACTAAATACTGTGGAAGAAAAACAAGGAAATTCTTGCATACTGTCACAGTTTGCATCCATATGGATCATAAACTCCTCTATACATATTTTACTCACAGACATCAAGTGGTATTATCTCATCACAGAGGGGGGAGCAAGGAATGCACTTAAATTTAGAAATTCTACTCGTTACTGAATGTCAGATAAAGGCGAAGCCTTTAAATAGGACTCTCCCTGATTTACTACCTTTAATGTGCCCAGGAAGGGATGTGCAAAGCACATCATTAGTGTGACAGGGTGAAAGGGGCAACATGTTTCTTCTGTTACAATGGAAAGAGGATGAATCTGGCACAGCTCTGATGTCAGAACCTCCATCACCTTTCTCACAGATGATGTAGATTTTAATTGTACTCTAGGCTGATTCACATCGCACCAGCTCTTACGTGACATTGAGATAGATGAAGCCATTTGTTGGCATTATCAGAGCCAGCTGTGTGCTTGGCTGCAGCTACAGTAGGCATTATATCTCATGCATAATCCTCTCATTGAGAGAGGATCACAAGCATCTGAACCATATGGCAAATAATTTTATTATGATCAAAAAAAGGACTCTTGAAGCTAGTTAAATAGAAGAGTCCTTGAAATTCAATCAGAGGAGGTTTTTATTTTCATGTAGCATTATCATCTTAAATTAATTTTTAGCTCTGCCATCATCTGTGAAATTCAGGAATGTTATTTTTCCCTAAAAGTAAGAAATTAATGTTGTGATTACAAGAAACAGCAAGCAGACTTGCATAGCTTGATTTTTTGATGTTTTAAGAGTGCCTTGCAGATGTTAATGTCTTTTTTCACTAATTACACACTTGTATCACTCAGAGGCCCAAACAAGAAGTAGGAAGTGCCTGAAATTAAAAAAGCTGGGAAAGGGGAGAGAATTGTGCACATTAAGCTATGGGGGTGCTGCGTTGATGTCTTAATGCTTCAGTTCCTGAGTGCTGTTACCATTTCCTAGGGATGAAAACATATAGCCATAGTAAAAGCCCATAAGCTGTTGCTCTTTAGATGAAGGGAAAAAAAGAAAAGAGGTGATAAAGAAGAAGAGAGAAGCTTCAGCTCTGCACAGTTACTTCTTGGAAGCTGGGGGCAGGGGAGGGGGCAGAATATGGGCAGCAGAGACAACAGCCAAACTTTAGCCTAGGAATGGGGGATAACAGCTCTCAGCAGGATGAGGATTGGATCAGGGGCCTGATCCTTTTTCTTTTTGAGTATACAAGGAAAACTCTTGCTGATATCTTTGGACAACCCTGGACTTGCCAACATCATACCAAGAGCCAGCCAGAGCAGGTATTGGCTCAGTACAGGGGTCGGTGGCTGCTGGAGGATGTTGTGTTAAAGGGGAAGCAGTGTCTGCTGTTTCAGAGCTTCAAAGGCAGAAAGTGATAACACGAATCACGCTGCATGTGAATAGACTCTGTGTGTCCTGGAAAAGATGTGTGCTATTGAGCACTTGGCCCTGGGGACACTAGCATTTCTGTGGGCCACCTGGTAATAACATGCATGGCCTATCAGCAACTTTCATGCAGCAAACTTACAGAACATAAATAAAGGTTCACAAGAGCCAAATAGCAACAGCTGCCTTATCTGGAGAATACCTTTTTTATTTGGTACTTTATTGACAAATAATAAAGCCTTTAATTGGGCTGTGGGAGGAATATAGCCATGTAATTTACAGAACCTTTAATTTTCTAGTGCTGCATGCCTGAAACAGATTGTGGTTGTTATTGCAGCCTCCTGAGTTAAGCAGAGGTCCTGGCTGAACTGCTGAAATACTGTGAATTGTGCATCTTTAGTCTCACATTTAGAAAGTGTCTATGTGTGCCTTGGGGGAAGAAGCAGAACAGGGGGAGGAATCCCTGTTTCTTCTTCAATAAAGTGGTGATTAAGGATTTGTGACTTCAGTTGCTAAAATAAGAGTCAGTGAAAAACCCCCAGCCAGGTTATTGCTCTGGTGGCTTTCCCTGCAAACCGCCCATCACTCTCAGCAGGATGTGAAGCAGAGCTGTGCTCGTGGAACAGGCTAACAGGGAAGAATTGCCTTTGCTGCAGCAGCTGCTGAACTGAGACTTTCTGGATCATGAATGTATGTAAATATGTCCAACTGTTTGCCCTTCACACATCTCTGGTAAGTTTGGAGTAAAAAATACTGCACTGCTCCATTAGTTTGCTTGCCTATTACCACAGCAGATGCTGTTAAGAGCACTGAGATGTGTTTCTAGGTGAGCCTCCCCATCTGAAATAGGATAGAGAAATAAAGGCTAGAGAGGCCCCAGATAGCATCTTGAAATGAATATAAAGCAAGCTTTGGCAGCAGTGCATGCCCCAAAGTCCACTGCAAAGACACAGGGTTGTTAGCTCTTTAGTCCATTAAGCAAAGAAGAAAACAGTTGTGACTTCTGCAGGTTTGTTCCTTTCCGAAGTCTCTCTCCAGCAGAGTAACAGCTATTTTGAAGAGTTTGCACAGGTTTGATTCCTGACTGTAGGTGCTGAGTGACTAAAATGGCTGCATTTGGATGCCAAGCTATACTTCATAGGGATTTCACTGGCAATGAAGGTTATGTATAAATAATGGATGAAGAAGGGTGACAGGACCTGAACACTTGTGGCTTGACAGATTATCTTGTGATGTATTACAATTAGATATGCATCAGTGTAACTTCATTTATTCAACTAGTAAGAGTGCGTAACTGTTAGATTTATTTGAAGGTGGATTTATGAAGAGCCTTAGTCATGTCCTCTCAAAGTTCAGAATTGATTTTTAAATATCCTTATCAGCTTTCTAAATCATTTTGCTCTTAACAAGTATGTGATTTTTTTCTCATCTTTTTAAAGTACTTGGGATTTTACTAGCACATATAATAGAGGAGTTTGTTTATTTTTTAAAATCATTTACTTTCCTCAAGTTAAGTCCTCGCAAGGCAAGAGACCACTTCGTATATTAGCAGGTCAGCAGATCAATTTGGCCTTTGGGAAGAAGTTGTCTGGGTTGTTTGTACAGGAAGCTGGTAGATAATAAGCTGCAGCCACCACTAAATGATGTTACCAAGAATTGGAACATCTAGTGAATAGGAAATAAGATGGGCAAAGATTTTGTATGTGTTTTTGCTTTTTAAATAGGGGTAATGAAAAAGCCTGTCATGGAAAGATGCACAATAAAATGCTGCAGGAGATGTGAGAGATGAAATCTGACTTCACTGCAAATGGAGCCTCCCAGACTGTCAGGTTAAAGCAGAAAAGGGATTAGCGTTACAATCACTGTAACTTTCTAAACTACCATAATGCTTTTACCCTCTTTTTCTTCCAGATTTCCATTTTTCTGTCATAAACACAGATACAGAACAATTTACAACAAATGCCAGCAGTGTGCCCAGCCTTTCTGGGTGGCTGTAGGCAGGACCTTCTTTTTCCTTTGAAGTCATCATTTATAAAACAAACTGTATTTTTCTGGTTTAGAGTATGTCTTAGCGAAGGGAGTGGGTGTAGGACAGCAGGTGGCTACAGAACCCAGCAGAAGCTACAATCCTCCAGATAATCAACACTGTCTCCCCCACTGCCTCCCTCCCCAGCACATGCCAACCAACAAACATGTTACTCATTTCATAGCAACCTCCTTGTTCTTCAGATAGGAACTTAACATCGTTTGGGGATAAATTGCGCTCATAGCAAAGCTGATCCAAGCCAACAAGGTTTCAGAGCATTTGCTCTGTCTTGTAATAGCAGATGATAATTGATGGATGGCTGGTGTTCAGGACCCTGACAGGCTGGTTGGCTGCCCTTTGCACTCTGCCAGTTCAAGCCTTACAAGTGTGAAATAGCCAATTACTGCAATACCTATTGAAAGTAATAGGCCAATGAGCAAATGGCTACTGTGGGAGGTGGTGGCAGTGTAGGTGGAAGAACGCCAAGATAAAGTTCTGCTCTGAGCAGCTGCTCCGACCACAGCTTGGTAATGCTATTGGATGACCAAATGATGACAGAAAGGTATTTCCCCATTTGAACTGCAAGTGTCCTGCCTTGTATTGACTTAAAGTTTATGATGCATGATACCGTCTTGTTACCCAGATCCTAATTTGCAGAAATAAATCCTCCTTTTAAAAGGCAGTTAAATAGGTAATAGGGATAGTCACAGCCATGGATTTTGTGAAAAAGCATTAAATACAATTTTTGCTGGGAATGAAAAGTCATATAGTGTGCAGAGTGTTAATACTTGCCAGCCATTTGCTATTGACAGAACAATTTATCTTGATAAAGGACAGTGAAAAATTCCAATCTATTCACTGGCATCGCATTATCAGCTGTAATATATGACTGCATCTAAATATAAGGTTCAGATCTGATACAGCTGAGGAGTTTCTGGTAATTTTCCTGTAAATATATTGTGTACTGGACAATGAAAAAATGTCATTTTTACCATGTAATTGGATGACCTATTTTTATGTGAGATTTAAAGTTTTACTGTGTTAAATGGAATAGACCATAATATTTCCTTTTTGGGTAACCTGTTTCTTTTTATAAGACTTTAGCAGTATAATGGATATTACTAGATTTGACAGAGCAGAGCTAGCAGAGAAAGAAAGATAGAAGCTTAAGTATTGGTCTGGTGAAAGGAAGATTCTGTGACCATGCAAACTTGTCACAGGGGGAAAAAAATCTATCTGAAAATATTATCATGAAATTGTCTGCTGTCAGTTGTTAGCTTAATGTGGATAGTATGTCTTCTTTTTGCCAGGATAGAAATGCTTTTGGATAATTTTAAGGCATGTGCTTCTTAACTTTCTTAGCAAAAATATGTGATTCCTAATTTTAAATTTTAATAATAACCTATTTATTTCAAAATATATTAGAAAGAAAAGTGGCAAGTAACTTTGGAGGAAGAATTTCAAAAGCAGTTGGAAAAGTCTTTTATCCTTGTTTCTGTAATTGGAAAACAACCATTTGGTAAAGAGCAGAAGAGTAAATGAAGCCAATGCCAGTGCTCTGTATAATCTGTGGGTTTTTTCAGTTCTCAGTCACTTGTTTGGTGCTGAGAAGAGAAATGACAAATGGTATCTTACTATTTTCCTTTGAATCTTCTATTAACAATTACCAAGTCCATTTTAGATGGAAAGAATAGAAGATTGATTCATTTGATACTAAACAGAGATCAGCCACAAAAATAAGATTATAGTTTAAATCAGGGCAAAATTTACAAAAAAAAAAGAATGAGGTAAAGACACAGCCATTTTGATCATGATTGCTTTAAAAATGAGGTGGTTTTTACTTTGTACTTAAAACTCTGAGGGGAAAACTATTGTCTATATTTCACTTTTTGTTTTCTTCTGAGTGTATCTGATTGTAAAATCCCTATGTGTGGTGCTCTGCGTGCAAAAGAGAGCCTCTCTTCCTGTCTCCTGGAAGGACAGTAGATATAAGTCACCTTGTGAAGATTTCCACCAGAGGTATTGGCACTGTCCTGAGACTTAAAGAAATTAATAGGCATATTCTGGGCAAAGAAATAAAGTTTCTAATGACTGAAGCAGTGAAAAAGCTCACTAAGGAAGGCCCAATCTGAATAATTCATTTCAATTTTAAGGAATAAGATGGGTTCAGAACTTTCAATTAAGTTTTCCTTTGTGGACTCCTCTGCAAGGCTTTTTCATATGCTTTTAGCAGACTAGGGACAGTTAGCCCTACCATGGTTCCCGGGAGAGTGGGAAAATGTAATTATTTTCTCTTTTTATGCTTCCCTCAATCCAACAACTTTTTTCTAATATTTTACTTGCCAACTACTTGACTGCCCCGAGAGGAGAAGCAGTCTGGTGTTATATCCCAAACCATTTGTCCTTCCCCAGTTACTGTGTCTGCTGAGCATTGTTTTATTGAGCAAGGCTAATCTCCCCAAATTGGAGCAATCCTTCTGTCGTTCCCTTGCTTGTTAACTGCTCTCTGTGGTTCCTCTGAGAAGTTATGAGGAGGAGCAGAGGTATCACACTCGCCTGACTGCAGATCCAGTGGTGAATAGAGGTTCACCTTGTCTACCCAGCCATGAGAGAAGGGCTTGCTGTCCCTGGGGGCATCTTTTGCTCAGCAATTGATGGCCTGGCTCTCAGCAGGAAGAGCTTTGTGGTCTCTGGCAGACACGTAGTTGGAGTACACTGGGGGTTTAAGGGCCTTTGCTATTTACCCTCCTGCTTCTCCATTTGTGAAATCTGTGTGGGAGTTCAGTGTCGTTATCATGACAGGCAAGGAAAAGAATAAAGGCTGCTCCATGTTAGCAGTCCTGTTTGGTGTTAAGAGCAGAAAGGGAAGATCTCCAGAATTCTTCCAGCTGCTTGGGATCTTTTTCATTGGGAATCATATAATTAGGTTTTTTTTCTTTTTTTTTTAACTTTCTGACACAGGCAAGAAAAATGGGCTCTATATCCCTCAAATGAATGTCCAGGTATGACAAAACAGAGGTAGTTCCTTTTTTCCTGGTATAACTCTCAAGTGCCATCAAAGAAAAGACTTTTATGTCTGTCAGAGAGTGAGTTCTGTAAGAAATTTTATCTGACAAATGCCGCAGCCAGTGCTAAAGGAAAAAAGTTGAAGAATTCCTTTGGAATTTTTGACTGGAGAATGATGGACACCGATAAAATGTGGAATAAATGGATAACTGTGGAATATCCCAAGCTCTTCATTTATGTTCCTTTAAAGACTTTTTCCTAAATTAGTACAGGTAGTCATGTGCTGGTTTCTTCCCTTCTTTTTATAGTTCTTTCTTTCTTCCCTTTCTCAGGTTTTTATTTATTTAATCCAACTTTGACTTGACAGTTTCAGACAATTTTATTGAAAAGATGAAAATATCACAAAAGGCAGAAGCAGATATGTCATCATCGTGTCCTTTCTCCTTCATCTTTCACCCAAAACTGTCCATTTATTTGTGTACCCTGTGAAACTGCAGTATTGCAGTGGAGTTTAGCCAGAGTGATAAAGGAGAACCTCCCAGTAGTTCTTAGTGGCACAACGCTGGAGTTGCAAAGTGAAGGATGAGACTTCTCATTTTCAGCACGTGAACTGATGACACACATATTCCACTTATTTTGTGGGTTATCCATTGTGCATGTTCCATCTTATGCGTGTTCCACCTGGTCTCTCAGCTTCCCCCTGCCTTCTATTTGTATAGCATCACACTGACATGTTAATGAGACACAACCAGTTATGTGTGAAGTATTATGCTGATGCTTTATGAATAAGCACACTCCAAGCCGTGGTAAAACAGTCACCCACTGCCACTGATGCCTAGTGCCTCACATTTTACAGGAACGCAGCACAGGATGACTCTTTTCAGCCCCATAAGGGTTCTTCTTTGAAAGGAATCCTGGTCAGGGCAATAGGGTGTCTCACAGGCCCAGAGGCAGGGCCATGGTGGTGGCTATGAGGCAAGCTCTCTGCTGTAAGGCTGGGCTGACTCAGTCTTGCTGGAGAGTGTTCCATCAGGACAGCATGTTCTCAAGGCATGTGTGTGTCACATGTGGTTTGTCCCCTGTAGAGCTTATAAGGCCAGCACCTCCTGATTTCAAGCATCTGGTTTTAAGGCTGTGATATAGCCTTGGTCAGGGGCAGCTCAGCAAGGATATAATACAATTACATAATTATTTAGATTGGAAAAGATCTCTAAGGTCATTGAGTCCAACAATTAACCCAGCACTGCCAAGACCACCTGAACAAAATGACAAAACACAAGACACAGAACAAAAATAATCCCCAATATTTTGAATTTCTTTATGGTAATTAATGATACCATGTTGAAATAAATTATTATTTCTCATTTCCATTATTAGCAGTGGGTTTCTTGTGCTGAAATTATTTTTAGCTACTGTGTGTTGGTTGGTAGAATAAATTGAATAGAAAAAGGAGAAATCATTTGGGATGGTCAGCTACTGCTAAACTTCTGCCTGCCTTCATTTTTTTTTTAAGCTACCAAATACTCAGGAAGGAATCTAGTTGGAGGGGAAAAAAGTACCTGAAAAAAAAACTGTTAATGCTTGTGAATTTTATATTTGAATGGAGAATATAAGGATTTAGTTCTGGCTAAATAAGAAGGTACTTAAATATCTTGGTTTATTAAAATACATGTAGATTGAGGGAAAAAATGCTAACTATTTCTATATCTTGCCTTTCACACTGGTGGCTTCCAATCCACCTTTCAGTCCATGTGGGTGGACTGATCACTCTCAAGCTAATGCACTGTAGCTGTACCAGGGGTTTTGGTTTCAGTATTTTAAGGGGACAAAGGAAGGTCATCTCCTCCATTAAAAAATCAGAAGCAAATTTTCAGTGTTTGATATTGAAAGATATTGGTTTACTCGAAAGAAGGAGAATGTTGTTATGATGTGATTGTGCACCAGTCAATCACTAAGGGTGAAAAACATGGATTTTTGCACTCCTATGTACCAAACATGCCAAATTTGCTACTCTCACTCTGACTTCATTTGCAACACTCATTTTTAACATGTGTCAGAAACATTTCACACAGTTATTTTGCATTTGGCTCCTTCTCTCAGCCACAATTAATTTTACCATAGATGCTTTTATTCTCATTTACTCTGCATTTTGACTGCATTTTTCATTTCAATCAGTTTCCTTGCATATTTATGTGTTTGTTTTTTTCCCACTTCATGGTATTTTGAACTTTCCCCAATGTAGTTCTGCCTGCTTTGACATTTTAAAGGAGTTAGGGAGTTTCATTCTTTTTCCCAATACAAATAAAGATGTCACTCTAAAAAAAGTGGATAAAATCCCACAGTACTTACCACATTTATTATATTTCTTACTTTGTTTTCTTTTCCTATCTTTTTGCCTTTATCCAGTTTTTTCATTGCATGATGTTCAGACCAATTTCAACATATTCCAAGCCTTTACGCTGGCACATCCTCAAATCCTGTGATGAGGCTCCCTTAGATAAGCAAGAATGACAAAACAATTAGGCTTTATGCTGTATATAGAATTAGAGCAGGTGTTCATCAGCTGTGCCTTGACTGACAGGCTGCTGTATCTTTGAATAGAAAGTCTGTCTCCACTTACAAATATTTGTTAATTTTTAATTAAATTCATTGCAAACATTCACTTGATACAGGATGATACAATTTCTATTTTTTTTTTTTGTGTCTGCATTTAGATATGTATCACCCCTTACTTCTAAGAAAAAAAATATTATTATCTATGGGCTTTTGCAAGCAAAAATGAAACCTGAAAGAAATGCTTCCTTTTGCATGTGATGAAATACTTTTCCAATTAGGTCAAGCAGTGTTTTCATAAAAAATCTATCTAAACGTGGCAATTAACTTCAGAAATCTTTGTACACAAAAAAAGTTTTGAATTTTTTAAGCATCTCTAGATGAAATAAAGCTGGAGTCTACATTCAGTAGCCTGAACCTCAAACTGGCCTTTTGGAAAAGGTAATGCCAACAAGCAGCTGACTGTGCTGTTAATGGGGTTGGTTTGACTGCCTCTGGGACTGAAGTGACCTTTTTGGAAACTTTCAAGCAAGCGCAGGAGTGTGTCATCTAACTCCAGCACTATGTGCATGGATGTTATAGTCACCTTTACCCTTAAAGCTTGCTGGAAACATGCAATCTTGCACATCTTGCCTGAGCAAGAAGGATGGTTCAAGAACTAATATAGATATTGGAGGTTTGGCTCCTATCTGCAATCAAAGGGAGAAGAGAGGCTTGAAGCAGGTGGACAAGAAGAAAAATGAATCTTTTGAGAGATTCATTGGGACTCTTCTTTTGACAGAACCCTTTATTTGGAAGAGCCGGGCATGGCAGATCATTAAAGTACAACAGAAGGTATCGAATAATAAAGAATTTTTAAAAGATTGAAGAAATCAAATAATTCAGCAGTTTGCACATTGATTACAGAAAAGGGGCAGTAAATGTGAAATAAATGGGTGACATTAAAAGCCCTCTTCATGGTCCAAAGTTAATTTGAATAACATTAATTTACAGTTGACAAATTATGTCTTTTTAGCATTGGTAATCCAACCATTTATTAAACTATAAAAGCAATGGCAATTAAGTGTTCCTGTCCAGCAGTGTTACTACGGTTAGCTACAGCAGGAGTAAGTGTGAAATAACTTGCCTTACAATGTTAGAGAGAATGCAAATATTTGCTCTCCCGGAGAGGGGTGCAGGAGAGGCGTGATGTTGCCATGTGGTCCCTGCCAGCTGCAGCATATTCTTTCTTTTATTTTACCTACAGAGTCATTTTTCAGGGAAGTGAGGAAGGAGCTTAGCGGGGACAGGGGAACAGTGTGGGTGCTCTGTCTTCTGCTTGCTGCTGACTGGAGCATAACAAAACTGCCAGTGCTGCTGACACCCCTTCATCCCTCCAGTGCCGAAGGGTGAGAGAAGCCAGGAGCCCTCTCTGGACATCCTGTCTAGGTCTTCATTCAGCCAGCACTAAAAAGAGACCAGAAACAGACTGAGTAATGTTTGCTTCCATTCTTCATGCTCCTGACCCAAATTATGCTGGCCTCTGACACATGGCATCCTCAGCCAGTGGAGGTACAGTCTTGACCAGGTGTTCCACACTGCTTTTGTTACATGAGCAATGGTGTCACCTCTTGCCCACTGCCTCTTGCTATCATGTCACCCTGAATTCCTTGCAAATTCCATCTCTCATGTGAAAGTGAAGTATTGGGAGCAGTCACGTAGTGAAACCTCCTGCATCCTGAGGAATAGGGAGGTGAAAGGAAGGATTTGCAGACAGATGTCCCTTGTCCTTGCAGATGAATGTGAGCTTTCTGAAGGAGCTGCTGTGCCAGGACACTGCTGGCCAAGTGGCAAGGATGCAGTGTCTGAGCTGGAAATAATGCTGTGGGTCTTCTGAACAAAATACTTGGGCTGAGGACCGTGGTACTTGATATAGCATGAAATTTGAGCCATAAAGTTCATATTTTTTCTGACAGGTCCTCAAAAGCATGGCATTTCTGTAGTGAGTAGTAATTGTCTTCCTTGGTGTCAGCTTTCTGAGTATTATCAGGTCAGGGCTTGGCTGAATGCACAAGGAGTCCCATGCCTGAGCGTGTCTCACGTCCCTCTAATGCTTTTGCTTCTCTTCTGGCCACTATGGCTGTGGGGACCAGGCATTTATTTTGCTATCAAAGAGTGTACTAGCAGGGATGACCATCCTCCTGCTTATTTAAGAAGATTCGTGTTCTCTGACCTGCTTTTTTGACCCCAAGCATGATTCTATGAATAGAAATAAAAATTCTGATGTCAGCCTGGTTAGTAAAGAAAGTTTTGTAGTGGGCATTTATGTCTTTCCCTAGGAATTACCCATGGGCTTCATGAGCAGTTTGAAGTGACAGGAATCAGTATTTTAATTTCCATCCCTTTTATGCCAGCACAGAAGCCCCTGTCTCTCATTAAAATTCTGTGCTTGCCTGCTGCATATTTCTTAGACCCCCACCTGTTATGTCACCCAGACTTCTGATAGAAACTTATTTGGATAATGTCTGCAAGCAAAGAATTTTCCCCAGAAAGGCTGAAGATGGAGACACTCTGTCAGGACCTGACAGGTGTAAATTTCTTAATGTATGAGAAGTATATGAAAATACAAATCATCACTGAGAGCCAGCCTGAAGCAGACTGAGAAGCTGTCATAAGCAATTTTCAGAAAGTATGAGTTATTTGGTTCTCTTCCAGAAGGAACAACTCCACAGGCATAAATTTGTGAATGGTACTTGACAATTTTAACAATCCTTCCTCTCCCAGCACTGAGCATATGACAGAGATGTGAGAGGGACAGTGTGCTCCCCTCTCTTCCCCGGCTGTGGAGGAGCTGCCATGATATTCACAGGATGAATCCTGCTTTCCTGAATGTGAGCCATTCTTCCTTTTGCTTCCTCTTGAATCAAATTTCAAGGAGCTGATTAATCTGACAGTTAGGCCATGCTGGAGCTTATTATTTGCCAAAAGAGGTTTCATAGCTTCTCTTATTTTCCATTTACTGAGAGCAATGGTAGGGAAAAAAATAGATGCCTTGTGACAGACACCTTGGCTATTTTGTATGCTCCTTGGTTTTGTAGATTTGTATTTTGGGCATGTGGAAAGATCATTGCTAACTGGATGGGCCTATGCACTGGTGTATGGAAATGGACTTTAGGAAGCGTTGTGCATGACTGGCAAATCAGTTCTAATTGAATAAATGTCAAGGTCAAAACAAACAAGTGATGAAGATGAGAAAGCCCTGGAGTGGTATCTGTTTCAAATCATATTAAAGGCTGTTCAGTAGTAAAGTGCTTCAGGGGGACTATGTGAAATTAAAGAGCAATGAAGACGCTGCACAGTTTTAAAACTGAAGGATCTGTTTCCTCAACTGAAATTGAAAGCTGGTGCTTAGGAAATATCCTGGTTGAGGTGGAAAAGTTTATTTCTCTCTTGCAGGTGAACTAGAAAAGGTGGAATTACAGATTTCTGACAGGTAGGAGGGCATGTGGCATGCTCCTGCCCAGAACTTTGCTCTGGGATGCAGTGGAGTGCCACAGTGGCCTTGTGCGCCTCACTCCAGTTGTGGTGACCTGCGTACAATTAGCACGATGAACATCATATAGTGGTGATTATGGACATGGATCTAATACTAAAAACTTGATACAACATTATATGTAAGCACAGTCCAGGATCATAAAGGAGTCCTATGTAAGGATCTAAATTATTTTATTTGAAGTCTTTGTGAAACTTGCATGTAAATAGGCTACAGGAAAGATCAATTTTTTTTTTCTGATTCTTTTACATCCTCATAAATTTTGACTTATTATGGAGGCTGCCTTTAAACTAGAAGTGCAGGTGAGTATAAAAATGTACAATGAAGAGCAACAAACTCCCTTTGTCAATGTGATGTGCTTTGAATAAAGTTTCATGTGCCACATTATGTCACTTAGTGCAGACTGTGTATTTTTCAATGTCAAATCTAAATACAGAATCATTGCTGAGAGGGGACAAGAGCAAAGGGTATTTCTTTCAGCTATAATATCAATTTTCATTTTAAAATATTTGATTGTTGTTTACTAGGGTACTATTGTATTTTTTAAGAAGCTAATTGTTGTCTGATTTCAAATTTATTGAGGTGCTGGGGGATGTTTAAAGTTCAGGAGGAACTGGTCAGTATGTTTCTGAACTTTTAAGAGCCTAAACTTCTTGAAAAGATTGTCTTCCTAGTACCCAGAAAGGTTTTGGGTTTTTTCTTACCTCTATTCTCCAGGTTTTGTTTTGGATTCTGGAGAAGATCAGTTACTAAGAGGCACAATACCAAAATAAAATTACTTAATTATCAATAGTATCAGCCAAGTAATGTCTCAGTGGTGGCTGATGTTAAGAGTAAACCATTCAATGGCCTTTGAGACTTTTACAGACCAGGTATAAGAGCCACTTTGTTGCAATGGTGGCAATTATATAAAAAGACCCATCTGCTTCAACTGAAGTCAATCAGTCATAAATCTGGTTTCCTGAGGTAGTGAAATGACCAGTTCAGTCTTGACTTAATTGGTTTTAATTTATTTTTCTGAAGCCAGAAATCATTAATCATTGTGGTATCTGTGTCCATATGAGAAAATGAGATGAGTTTTCAGACATCCAATAATATGGCTTTAGGATTTTGTTTGACATTATTTTTAATCTTTACACAAAATGTGGAAAGTGAAATGTCATCACTCCATTTCTGTATGTTCTCAAGGATAGGTGAGGTCCCACAGAAGTAGAATACATCAGCTGCTATGAAAGAGCTGAATGTTTTTAAGTCATACCAAGAAATGCAAATTCTTACACAACCACATAGTTATCCAGAATATAAGAAATAAAACAGGTATAGGTGATCTGTTTTAAGGTATTTTTGCTTTGTTCAATCCTATGTCCTGATGCACTGAATACCAGCTGCCCTGGGATGCCTTCTGAACCAGCTGAGCAACTCCTTGTCCATTTGTGAAGGACTAGTAGGGCTTGTTATTTTCATGCCATTGCATAATCAATGAGATTAGTTTCAAAAAATGTACCTGATGACACATATATACTTGATTTTAAAATCTTCATTTGAGCATTCCTGTGCGACGTTGTAGAACGGTGATGGAAAGCTGCCCAGGAGAGTAAGGATTTATGAGGTTGGTGTCCCCTCTTTCATAGTGTTATCTGGCCTTTGTTAGTCAATAGCTACTTGTTGAAAGTGTGATATGGAGAAAAGATTGCTAGGTCTTAATAGTTTAGATGTTGTTATTATCACTCAAAGTAGTTTGTATTTTCAAAACCAGCTGTAAGCTGTTGCACCTATCTTGTTCCTGTTTTCAGATATTTTTATGCCTAATATGGTCACAAAGGAAACTTAGTTTTTCACTCATTTCATTTATTTGAAAAACAAACTCAGTTTGTTTTTCAAATGAGTGAAAATGACTGCTGATCCTACTGTATCTTTTGAAAGTAATTTCTACCACTGTAACAAGCCAGAATCAAAATGACTAATCAGTTATAAGCCAGTCCTCATTAACTCACACTACATTATTTTCATTTGGCAGATAAAATAGTCACTTTTCCGCCCTTAATTAGAATTTGGTCTAATAGGATTGACAAGCCAATCTGGGGGGGAAATGCTCTTCTTAATGGCTTTTAAAATGGAGTAGTTTTTTAAACAGCAGATTGAATTTGCTGTTTATATTATAGGAAAATTCTGCCTCATGAGCAAATGTATTCTTTTTGTTTTTAAATCTTGCCGGGGTTGCCCATAACAAAATGGGGTTAACTAGTGTTATCTTTAAACAACTGTGTTTATACAGGATTGCAATGTACAAAGACTGTAATCAGGATTTCAAAACTGAAGCGTTTGAGAGATGTAGCCTTTCACTTTCTTCATTCACTTTTCAGAGTCATAATCAAATGAGATCACTTCAAGCAACTTTCAGTGAAGTAAAAAAGGGATATTCCTTAGCACCCATTTTCCTGCCATAGCAGTGTATTTTTTTTCAACTTAACAGCTTCAGGAACACACTAAATCTCCCTTTTGGAAGCTGTTCTCTGTATATTTTTTCTCCACTAACTTGGCCAAGCACAGTCAAATTACTATTTTCTTTCACATCCTTGAAAAACTTACTTCTAAAAACTTAGCCAAGTGGGAATAATTGGTGTGTATCCAGACAGCTCCAGTAACATTCCTTCTGCTTCCTTTGGCCCATGAATGGCCCCAAAATTTCTCATCTGGACAGAAGCAACATGCTCCCTTCTACATGAAGTCAAAGAGCAAATTGTATAGACTGTATAAGTATTTGGTGCAGTTTTCCATCAGGATACCCTGATGAGCAGCTTGCCACAATTCTCTTTAGCAAAAAATGCTAGAGCTGATCCCGTACTTTCTGGGACACTGACTGTGAGCTGCATGCACTGACTTCAGTTAAGGATACTAGTTAGGTCGATTTGTTACGTCAAGTTTCATTTCAATGCTGTACTCTCTTCTACTATTTTTGTAGCATAAATCAATAAAGCAGCAGTTGTTTCCCTGGAGATCCCACAAATAAGAAATATACTTATTTTAAGGCTTCACAGTTTTTTCTCTTTTCCAGTTTCTTTGTTTTCTTTAACCACAGTTTGACTCTTTTGTTTTGGCAAACAGTGTATGAAGGCAGTACAAAACCCAAAATGAATTGTCACCCTTCACCCCCTCCAAAATACTGGTCTTTTTTTTAAAGGGACTTGCTTCCATCTTGAAGTATCTCAGATATTTTTTCATTATATGAAAATTCATATGAGATTAGGATAAGAATTGAAAGATTTAATAAATATTTGGCTGCTTATGATAAGGTGGATAACTCCTGTCTTGTTCCCAGAACAAGTTTGCTGAAATCAATCTGAATCTGCATTATATGAAAATTCATATGAGATTAGGATAAGAATTGAAAGATTTAATAAATATTTGGCTGCTTATGATAAGGTGGATAACTCCTGTCTTGTTCCCAGAACAAGTTTGCTGAAATCAATCTGAATCTGCATTATATGAAAATTCATATGAGATTAGGATAAGAATTGAAAGATTTAATAAATATTTGGCTGCTTATGATAAGGTGGATAACTCCTGTCTTGTTCCCAGAACAAGTTTGCTGAAATCAATGATAGTTTATGTTTCTCTCTGTTACTCATCACTATACATCAGTCCCAAAGTAGCCAAAGATTTTTGATTCTCATTAGGAGAACATATGCAGCCCCCAAGTCTGCTCCATCCTCGGCCTCTTTGCTGACACTCCCAGAAGTGTTTTTGAAAATAGTGGTATGTTTTAATGATGCAAACACCTGCCCAGTAGGAACTTGCCTGTAACTGCCAGCTTGTTTCACATAGAACATTAAACAGCTGTCTGGTTGTAGTAAAGTTTAGTCACGACCAACTGAGGTTGAAGTCAAATTTATGACCTGCAGGTGAGGGGCTTTGTATCCATTACCTGTACCTTGAACCTTGACATTTAAATATCTTCAGAAGGGGCATGTTTTGACAATTTAGTTGAAAAGAGAAAAGGGGAAAGGATTTTACAAAAAAACTCATCATTTTTTTTCCCTATTGATAATTACATGCATTTGGTACTGATTTTTTATTTGCATGAGAAATTTGAGAAAATCCAGATGACATCAATTATGTAAAGGCCGGGCAGATCTTCAGAGTTACCTCACAGTGGTACTCAGAGGCAATGCATATTATGCCATTGGATGTATCCTTTCCAGCTCATTCTTCACATATTTGAATGTCTATTTCTGTTTAAAGAGTATATTGATGTAGTGTCTTTGTTTTGTATAGATCCTGAATCTGCAATTTTGTAGCAGCTTTCCAGTCCCTATAGAGCATTTAACTCAGATTTGACAGAAACCACAGAATGGTTTTGTAATGGATATTATCCGTGCTCCTGGTCCCTGGAATGCTTTTCAGATGGGCTAATATCAGCAAAATTTTAGTGAGTAGTCAGGGAATTGTATAGAAAACATGTAATTGGACTTCATGAGAAATTGTTGACTAATACCCTTCTGATGGTACCTTGGAATCATCTGTGGCTGAGTAATCTCTGTAAAGTGATTTGCATCACAGCCGAGTTAGTGTCAAGGGTACACTTTGGACAGAAGGCACACTTTAAAAATTAGGATCTCAATTTTTTTTTCCATGTGAAAATACATTACATATGCTCCCTGTTTTTCTCAGGGACTATCACAGAGTCCTAAAACATTTACAGCTTTGCTTATGCTAGAAGGAGGGTATGAAAGGAGAGAAAATATGACAGTGAGGGCTGATGGCAGCGTGAAGCTGCAGCTTTCCATGTGCTTTCAGTGCCTTGTTTATTGCTTTGTGCAGCACAGCCTGGATGAGATTCATCAAGAGCCAACTCTAATTGAAACTGCCCTATAAAAGGGCTGCTATGAGCTGATGTGGCTGTACCAGGAATATTTTTTTTTAGACACTCACAAGTATTTTAAGACCTAAAGTATTTCTAGATAGAAACAAGATAGTTAGCACAGACTGAACATTAAAGCTTCATCCCAGACACATATCTCAGTTTTCTCACTCCATAACTAGTCCTCTGAGCCCATTTAAGTGAAGGTCAGCACTTGCCCCCACATTAATGCTGTGTGCTTCAAAAGTTTTTAGTTGTACTTTTCCATCTTGACAGAAACCACATCTTTTGGGATAGATTTTTATTGGAGACTGGAAGACAAAAACCCTCCCATTTGTTAAGGATATTGGGGAATATCTGGGCACATTTTAAACTTATATTTTCACAATGAGGCCTACTTCTGGCTTTCCCAGGTGTACTTTTCCAAGCTCTGGAAAGATAACTTGATGCCTATTGAAAATGTAAGTAGATTTCATAAATCTTTTCCTACCCACCTATCACAACGCAAGCAATGACATCTGAGATGCTGCTCATCTTCACCCAGCATGGGAAGAAAGTACAGCAAAATTCATTGTGGACTGAGACAGAGTGGAAAAGGGTGGTAATTGTGTGGTGGAGAGTAGTTACCAACCTGGGCAGCAAAGCCCAGACACATTAACCTTTCTTTATGGTATTTTGCTGCAACCAGCCAGAGCTTCTCATGCTGTTCTTCAGTAATTCCCTCTCCTGTCATTGTTTTTCTGGAAAACCAACCAGTGAGTTAAAAGGTGTGTGTGAGCCCATTTAAGTGAAATATCCTGTTATTGCATATAATTTTGGATTTGTGAAACAGCTTTTTTGGGAATCAGAAGCTCAAAAGAGAGGCATTTTCTGAAATGATCAGAAAGTTTGAGCAAATATGACAGCACTTGGAGAAAGTGGGTAGCTGGATTTTATTTTAAAGTGTTCAGACATTGTCGTGCTAGCAGCAAAAGGGCTTAAAAAACACTCCAAGCAAACAAAGAATCACGGCTGGAAGGGGAAGAAATTATCTAACTTTTAATTGTGCAAGGCAATGGCTGATTTGTGAGCATGATTCCTCCTAGGCTTTCAGTTGCGTGTCCTGATGCAGAATATGTGTTGCCAGTGGATACAGGACTGTCAGACTTAATACTTTATCTTAGGAGAATAGACATTATCTTAGGCAAAGGTGTCATGTTCCACTGTGGGCAGGGTGCTGTCCTGGAGGACTAAAGGCTTTAAGCAGTGCCATACCTTGGCTGGTGTTGGAGCAGCCACCCAGAGGCACAGGCTAGGGAGGCATTAAGAAGTTCCTGGGCAAAACCAGGGAGGATAAGGTAGGAAGCAAGGAGCTCTTTTGTAGCTGGATTCTGAGCAAAGACTTCTTTGTCATAAGCCCTGCCAAACAGCCTCGTTGCCACGGCAACACTGGCTGGATAACCCATTTGGGAAAATACTTGTAGGACCTAACACTCTATCATCTGTCATTCAATAATTTCATGTTCATAATAACTAGGAAATCAATGGCCATCCTCCGAGAGGGTTTGCTGAAAGGGTAAGTGCTCCGCGGCCAGCGCACGGCCCAGGCTGCGCTCGGCTCGCTGGGAGGCTCGCGCTGGCCCTGGAGCCTGGGCTCACGTGGGCCTGCTCAGAGGCCGAGGTTTGTGAGCTAATTAAACTGTGCTGTTGACACTCATAAGAGAGAGAAGAAAATGGCAGATGAAGCAGTTCAAGTAGTGTGAGGAAACAAAGGTTTAGGTGGAATTAGCTTTTCATGTTTTAAAATACCAAGGAAAACAGTACTCAAGTTATCACATGGCCAGCGTGAACAAATTCCGTGACTTAAAGGCATTTTTTTCTTATCTTGGCTTTCTAATTAAACTGCTTATCATCATAAAGGCTGTGTTACCTTTATGTTACGTATTGAATATAAAGCAATCACAGAACAGTAATTAAAATTCTTAAACATGCACCCATTGACTTTACATACAATTAGTTTGCAGCAGTGTGCCATTCATTAATAACACAAGTTTTCAGAACTGAGACCTTGGTTGGCTTTGCAGGGAAATAGGGGTTTAGTAATTATTTTGGCAGTGTTTATCTGTTTTGGAAAAATGTGCTAATATGTATCTCTGGAAAGTAATTCTGTAAATAAAAAGAACATCTTAAATTGAAGCTTAGGGAGAGAGGGTAAGTCCTTGCTGATAGGAGCATTACGGACATGAATAAAAGGTAATTCTTATCACTCTATTAACAGTATTTGAAGGATTCTCGCTCTCATAATTCACAACAGGACTTTCCTTTTCCTTTTAAAAATTCTTTTGGAGCACAAAGATAAGGTGGTTCTTTTCCAGCTGACTGTTTCAGCACATTCGTGGTTCAATTAGTGCACAGCACAGAGAAGATGCATGCAGGGCCACAGGCTGAAGCTTTGGGTGGTTTGTGCTGGGGGCTGTGGTGAATAATCAGGTCAATTTTTATGGGTTTCTTCAAAAAGCACACACCTTTTGAAGGGAGATATGTGGTTCATCTGCAGATATAGTACTCGATAATCATGTGAAGTGATACCTCAGGTATTAGCGTGGGAAATGAGAAGACACACTGTCCTTGTTTTGCACCCAGAGGTCGAACTGAATATTCAGGGTGGTGACTTCAAACTCTTCATTATTTGATGCCCTACTATGGTTTCTTGAGGTAAGCACTTGCTCTTACCTTTGAGAACTTGATAACAGCACATTCAGTTACAGGCTCAGTGTGTGTTCTCTGTGAAAACATTTTCAGTTGTTCAAGTCATCAGAGATACTTGCAGGTCCTAATTCCTGGCTCCGAGTTGTGCTAGCTAAGCCTCTAAAATCATCCACTTGCTGTTAAAGTTTAGATTGGCTTGTATTCCAGTAATAGGTCAGGTTTGGAAAAAAAAATTCCAGGAATAGATCTGTTTGGGAGAAGAGGTCTGTTTCTTTCAAGTTCTCCAACATACTGGGTTCAGAGAAGACAGAGGTTCAGGAGGTTGCTGATCACTAATTATCTGTCAAGAAATTCAGAACTCAGTTTTAGCAGAGGAGGAGTCAAGATTTCATTGTGAGGGACCTGATGAAGAAGGAATCCCTGAAAGGAATAAAGAAATAGATTTATGGAGATCCAGGAATGAGATCCCATGAGAAGTTTGGCATAGAAAAAAAAAGAATATTTATGCCTAAGGTAAAGAACTTCATAAAGAGCAGAAGAGAGATGCAAGGGGAAGAATGTTACGTTCTTCTTTTAAAAAAGATTAACTAAAGATGAGTTAAAAAAAAGAAGTTAAGAAAGTTAAGGTAAGGGCTATGGAAGCAGGGACAATGACAGATAAGCTTTTAATGTCTGTGTCTCTGGTGGTGAAGGTGAGCATCTTGAATAGGAAGTAATTAAAAATATGTTATCTCAGCAAAACTGCTCAAAATATTGAATCAACAGCTGGTAGGATTGACAATAGCCAAGCTGTGGTGTGGTTCAACCTTTCCTTAACTTCATATGGAAAAACAATCTAATCTATATGGAGAGGGCACTAAAGGAGTCAGCAATAGACCCACCATTGAATAGAAGTGAGAAACTGTCCTTGAGAAAAGTGCAGCCGGATAACAGGCTAAGAAAGATTAAGAGCAGATGACTGGAGAGGAAACAAGTAGGTGCTTGAAGTGGTAGAAGTATCTTTTCACTTCACTTAGGAATCCTTCTAGATGTTGTTTTTATTTATGAAGCAATCCTCTCCCCTATGTGACAAGATGAGGAAGCCTTTTTTTTGTGAGCATGTCTGCTGGGTACGCCCAGTGTGGGCACTGCCAGGGCAATGCTCCCACAGCCTCAGCAATTCACACCTGGACATTTGACAAGGGAAAGGCTTTCTTGTGCGGACAAATGAACATGTTCTGCTGTGTTACTAGTTGGCAACTGTTATTCAGATTATTAAAGAAATGTAGGGAAGCACCAAGAAAATTCATTTATTTGCCTTTCTGAAAGGAATTGGCAGCTTCCATTGCTTCCTATGGGGATTCTCATATTTACTTTGTTTAGACTTGAAGGAGGGTGTTAAGAGATATGGATGCATATAATATTTATTGGTTAGGTCTTGTGCTTTCCCCCAGCATTTGTCAGTAACTGCTATTTTCTGTCACCCTCTGGAAGATGGAAAGGAAAAGAATTTTAAGAGTGCCAAGGGAACACGAACTGTGACTGCCTCTTCCATACTTAATGGGAGAGGATAAATACAAGACATTAGTTTCCAGTGCTGGCGCTCACTTCGACTGTGCAAGTCTTCCTGCCCATTCCTTCTTCTGCTCCTCTCCTAATAGAAGAGGAAAGCCAGGAGGAAGTTGTAACATGACATTCCCTGTGTGTTTCAAAGGATAAATATTGCCTCCTCCAGTGCAGCTTTGATGAATCTGTGTTTAGTCAGAGGTTAGATCAGTAAAGCTTGCACTGGAGAGTGTGAAATAGCATTGATCAGACTGACTTCTGGAGCAGGGTGAAAGACTAAAAGAATCAATTAAACCTATGGCCCAGGCATCCTGGTTTATGTTGCTGTGTATTGGGAAAGCAGGTGTGTAGCTGTTGCTTGTTGTAATATCCAAACTGGCAATGCTGTGGGGTTGAGCCCAGGCTGCTCCAAAGGTATTGGTGGGCTCTCCCATCTGCCAGCCACAGGGAGCCTGCAGAAGACTCTCCTCTCCTCTCCTCTCCTCTCCTCTCCTCTCCTCTCC